>JARBJD010000687.1:0-23647 GCA_033064195.1 Blattamonas nauphoetae | reverse complement strand
CCCCATTTCACATATATCATCTCTTTCACACGACTCATCAGTTGTACCTGTAAGAAAACCCTAGTGAGAATTCTGGAAGGAATTGTGACTCTTTCAGAGATTGGATCAAAGACAATGGGTCTATTCAAATGGATGAAATGCCAACGACGACACAGCGCAAGTTATTCTGACCATGAAAAGCTCGACTCGCAACACATGATCCCTCTAGTTCTCGGAAATAGATTTGTTCAACTTCGTTCAAAAAACAACGTTCACTTTTCGCTTTGCATTTCACAATCATTCTTTCATGAAGAACTCTAGTTTTAAAAAAAATGAGGAAATGCATGAATGTGAAGTGGAAGGAGAATTAAGATGAAGAGGGGAGACTGTTTCGTCCCTTTGGAAGGGTTAACGGGTTTATCCGCTCTAACGGGTTTGTCCGGGTACTAGTATATTGGGCATGTGTGCAGAAACCGCCATTCGATCACCGATGCAGGCATGGAGAGAGGGTTCATGTTGCTTCTGACCCGAATCCTCAGACCTTTGATACATGAGATCAATCAAGCAGAAACTGAGATCGATCGATCTCAGTTCCGGTTTTTGGGACTGAGATCAATGACTTAATTAAGCGTATCTATATTTGTCTCAATGTTGCGTCAATTTGTTAAAATAAGAATCTAGAAAAAGCGAAATGGTTGTAGTGTGACAGAATGAACACTAAAAAGAGGGTAAAAAACGTATTCTCTCCTTTTCACACTCTTCTCGAAGTCGCATTCGTATCTTAGTCATTCCGTCCATGCGATCGCCACGTGTTGCTCATTCCACCTCTCGCTGTCCATCCATCAGACGGAGAAGGCGTCGATTCGGGAAGAATACGGGGAACAGCGTACGGTCGATGCAACAACATAGAATCAGAGTGAGTGAGTCTAAGAAAGAATCGATCGTTCTTCCGACAGTTGGATCCAAATGAGAACAGAGGGCGTAACTGGATCGGTTGATGTCTCTGGAATAAAAAGGATGGATCGTTCTGTCACAACTCCTGTTTGGTCTAAAACACTTTGTGCTGGATGAAGATCGGGATTTGGAGATACTCGTAATTCTCATCTTTCAGATGCAGCAGAGGGAGATAATCGTTGATCGAACTACTTTTCGACTCCTTCTCGTAGACACTTTGATAAGTCGGCGAATCAGAGGCGATCAGAACAATCTTTGGAAGATCCAAGTTTCGAGACCATTCGGGATGGCCTTCCACTTCGATCTGTTTGGATGGAGAACCATCATCCGACGACATCGTGCTCATCGACCAGCTCTTCTCCGTAGATAAATGGACCACTATTCGACATTGGCAACGATTCGAACTGAACACTCCCAACATGCAACCAATCTCCGAAGAAGCTCCCTCCTCCCTTCACAGCGACGTAATTCGAGGACATGGTTGCAGGGATGTTGATTGAGAGTGGGCCGACATATCCAGGATGAGTCAGGGTCAGTGAGGAAAAGCGAGACACGTCGAGAAACATTCAGGCACCGAGTTTGTCAGAACACTCGATCAGAGTCGGTTGAAGGTTGATGTCGCTATTTCGATCGACTGAGAGGACGAAGATGGCGCCTCCTTTGCTCTCAACTGAACAGCGCAGGGTCAGCATGTCATCCACGTAGACATGTTGACACTTCTGCAGGAACGCGGCTCCGCCATTCCGAGCGTGGCAGTCGAAGAGATGCACTTGATACAACAGAACATCGGCATTTCCGGTGTTCACCACAGCACCGTCGCCAGTCTTTGTGATGTTCGCAACGACAGCAGAGCTTGAATAATCTTGGGTGGTGAGTTTGACAGATCGTCCACTGTCCTTGAGGAGAATGACGAGCGAACGAGAGGAGCAGAGTGGATTCCTCCATCTGATGTGAAGGCACAAAGCGAAATTTCGACCACACCCTCCGAACTGATATTGATGAGAAGCTCCGTGATTGAGGAATCGAGTTGGTGGAAGAAAAACCACAAAGAGAGAGGCTTCGTCAGACACGGTGAAGAGAGAGCTGGTTGTGTGAGAAGGACACACGAACGGCTGAAGAGACGACTGAAACTGGCCTTTCAGAGAGACTGCTTTGGCCTCAAAGGTGAATGGGGGGATGGTGACTTGAATATCCAGCTTCGACCTGATGCTGACTTCAAGCCAATCGCTTCGGGAGATCAAATTGCCTCCTCTTCTCGTAAAACAGCTCCCACTCAACTCGCCTTCTCACTTTCCGTTCTTCTTCCTTTCTCCATCTCTCCTCATCCACCCTCTCTTCTTTCATCCTCCCTCCAACCCACCTCGTCCCTTCCTTCCCTCCCAATCTCCTCACCGAATGACCAGTCGTTACATATATCCCATTTTGGGCTGTCGACGATGCGAAGTGAGTCGGTTGGAGCAACATCGGAAGAGGCGACGCGGTGCTGACTTCGTTCCCACTCTGTACAAAGTTGTCATCCATCTCGTCGCCCTCTTCGATCTCGCTTTGGCCATTGCTTTTGTTGACTTGTCTCTCTTTGTCGGCCTCTCCAGGTCCGTCTTGTTCATCTTGGCTGTGTCGACTTGAGTTGTCCAAATCGTTTTCTTGTTCCTCCAAGCGAGATGTCTCTCTTCTTTCATTTTGATCAGAATTCCGTGGTTTGAATATGATTGTGAGTGCGATTCAGATTTGTGTTGGGAAGGGAGAAGGAGTGTGAAGTGCGGGTGAGAGTGGGGAGGGTGAGTCTGGGACAGCCAAGTGTTGTGAGTGAGGTGGTGTCAAGAGTGGAGAATGATGCGAATCCAACGAAATCGAGTCGGGTGATGTTTCTGTGTGCTCCAAATCGCTTCGATTTGTTCGTTCCAACCATCGCTCGTTCTCCATTTCCAACTTCACTCCAATCTCACGCTGTTCCGACAGTACGTCTGTTCCTTCCCATTCAGCGTCGTTTTCGGAGCGGGAATGCACAAGACCGCCACTCAATCGCCCAAATTCCAGATCGCTCATCCGAAGCTGGTCCTGCGAAAAATGAGTGTGAATGCAAAATGAAAAGAGACAAATTGAAGGTAAAAAAACGATGAAAAGTCGAGAGAGACCGAATAGGGTCAATAGAAGACAAGAAGGTTAGCAACACAAACTTGGATCAGATCCTCACTCTAAATGTCCTGCTTGTCACGAAAACGAGTGTCGTTTGCACTCTCTCCGTATTCTGAGATGTTTTCTTCGTCAATTTGTCCGATATCACCACTTTTGGGACCATCCCGTTTTGACAGTTCTTCGCTCATCTTCGACACCCGTCTTCGGCTCGGCATGTCATGGAGCGTCACTTGCTGGACATGTGGAGACAGATCCACTGCACATCCCAAATGCTGCCTGCTGTGGGTATGGTAGAGCAGAATCATCAACGAAAAGAAAGAAGAGCGAGTACTGTTGGAAACGATAAATGAAATGTGCGATTGTTCAGAAAAGGAGAGCACACAGTCAGTCAGGAGGGTCTGTAGAGACTGGTTCTTCAGTGTGAACACTTTCCGGACCTTGAACAGAAGCGACGCGGAGACAGTGTGGAGCGACAGATACGAGTCGTGGAAGGGAGCAGACACCAGATTCGGAAGGTCGAACACCAAATTGAGCCACTGCACACAAGAGTCAGAGAGTGACATCCAGGTAGGCCAGAGATTTCGTTTCCAGACTTGAACGAAGGGAGAATTTGAAAGATAAGGAAATAAAAGGAAATGAAAAAGAGAAAATGGAATAAGAATGTTGAAATATAGTAGAAAAAGGATATAATGAAAAGAAATCTTGAAGACTAATAAACAATTGAACAACGAATGTAAACCTGCAGAATAAATCATTCTAAGAGAGAAATAATCGTCAAGAAATGGTATCGGAGATCCGTCGCGGTGGAATTAATACTTTTTTTGATAAACAAGCGTGATTCATCCAGTTCTTCAATCGGATCGTGAAGAAGTATTATTGTGGGACGATTCATCTCGAGATTTCAATGAAAGTGCTTATAAACAAAATTCAACACGGATAGTGGGTGTTTTACTTCGTTATTTCGAGTTTTATGAGAATTTGAACACTAGTTATTTTCTGAGATCAAAAAAGCTGAGATCGATGAGATCAGTCTCAAAGGTCTGTAAATCATTCTAAGAGAGAAATAATCGTCAAGAAATGGTATCGGAGATCCGTCGCGGTGGAATTAATACTTTTTTTGATAAACAAGCGTGATTCATCCAGTTCTTCAATCGGATCGTGAAGAAGTATTATTGTGGGACGATTCATCTCGAGATTTCAATGAAAGTGCTTATAAACAAAATTCAACACGGATAGTGGGTGTTTTACTTCGTTATTTCGAGTTTTATGAGAATTTGAACACTAGTTATTTTCTGAGATCAAAAAAGCTGAGATCGATGAGATCAGTCTCAAAGGTCTGCGAATCCTCCAAATATCTCCTTATAATCAATCTACAGTCGGCAGTGTCCTGAATTTGCCTGTCTTTCTCACGATCCCTAGTTGGCTCACGGTGCTCGAAAAAGATGGCTCAATATCAAGTTTTCTGCAGGCAATGGTCAATATCCAGCAGGAATGGAACATAACAAGGGGAGGCCAGCGACAGATGTGGAAGATCGTGCAGCGATTGTTGCGAAAGGAAGGCATCGAAGATGTGAGTGAGGGAAAACTAAGAAACAACCAAAACACAGACTATGGACCATATATTGTTGAGAATTCAATTGATTGGAACGATCTGCTGGGCATGAACGTTCCCCGACGGGGATAGAAGCAGGCAAGAACCAGCGAACCTTTTTCAAGTGTTTCTGACTTCTTTCGAGAATCTGTGTTTGTTTGTCATCGTTTATCCGCTCTGGAATCACCTCAGCCGTCGCAGCTTAACAAACAAAGTCTTCAGTTGTTTTTCAACACCACCTTTCGCTCTCCACGCTCAACCATTTCTCGCCCCTCTTTCTCTTTTCCTCGTTGGATTGTGGAGTGTTATTTATGTCTGGACGATCATTCTGGCGATTGACATTGCGGATGATCGTTGGAATGATCGACTCCAAATCGATCGCTGATCATTCGGCGATGTCTCGTCTGATTCTGTCCCCATTCCATTTTATCCCAAAATCCTTCCTCGCCACACATCATCCCCAGCTCTCAACGACCCACTGGTTGTGTGGCTACTCATCGCTCTCATCGTCGTAGTCATCGTCCACTCGAAGCAACTGCTTACCAAGCCCAGAATGCACGCGACGACAGAGTCTCTTGATCTGTGTGCATGCTTTTCAATTCGTCTGACTTTGTTCGTCGTCGAAATGAAGCCATTTTTCATTTCATCTCTTTAAAAAGCTCCATCATTATTCCCTCGTATTTTATTTATCGTTTCTTGCTTTGTATTGTGCTTTTTGGGCATCTTTTTCATCTCAATCTCCTTCTTTCACTCACGCATTCTTCTGACCCTCAGTCATGGACAAAAGTTTACGGGCACCCTTGTTCGCGTTTATGAACAATCAACTTTTTCTCATTTTTCATTAAACACTTCACAACATTGGAAGACAGCAATTTCCAAAATATTGAACAAAAAGAGTCTGTCGAAGTGAAAATCAGGAAGAGAGTTTGAAGTGACCTGGGAGGAAAATTTTGTGGCGGCAACCTACACTGCTCTCCTCTTTCAGGGAGAGGAGACGTGATCAGTGGAGTGAGTTGCTCCCATGAAAACGATCAGTCTCCTCTCCTCATCGAGATTCAGGTGGAGATGTGACGAAAATGAGTGAAATTTTGTTTCTTCATCTCTCCTCTACTAGCCTTGTCGACACACCAAACACTCCCTCTGATCATCAGAGTGAGGATTCCGTCTCCACCCAATGGATTCCAGTCATTAGCTGTTCCTACGAAGTTTGACGAAAATGACACGTTTGAAGTCTCTCTACAACTCATCACAAATAAGCAAATGAAATCGTAATCTTCGTTCGCAAGATCAGAGGGAGTGTTTGGTGTGTCGACAAGGCTAGTAGAGGAGAGATGCGGAAGACAGATTTTGCTCGTTTCGATGACATCTCCAACATTTTCTCAACAAGGATTGGAGCCATTCAATTTTTGAGAGTCGAAACACTCTCACCTCCTCACATCTCCTCTTCCACAGAGAGGAGATGTGTTCTTGTCGCCATCATCTAATTTTCATCCCAAGTCGGCTCGAACTCTCTTCCTGATTTTCACTTCACCACACTAGATTGGTTTTATATTTCAAAAAGGACTATCTTTCATTGTTGTGAAGTGTTTCTGAAAAAATGAGAAAAAACCACCTGTTCATAAATACAGACTTGGGTGCCCGTAAACTTTTGTCCGTGGCTGCCTTATCGATTTTTTTCCCGGAATCACTCCGAATAGCCGATATACCACTGAAACAGCCACATCCTCAAGTGCTGTTCGCTCTGCTATGTCTCTGACTCGGGTTCCGTTTTCATTAGATTGCTCGCCGTTCCTGCATTGGGATGAAGACCAAGAAGAATCTGAACACGAAAAGGCAGTTGTCTTTCGATCTCTCGTTGCCACTTTGAAGATCCAACCTGCACTTGATGCCTCTCTGGAAGCAAAAGTGGTGAAATTTCTTGAATCAGTGAATCCAGAGGATCAAGAAACAGCCGACGATTTTCTCGACAACTGTGAGGACACTCTTGATGCTTCTCTGACAGAATTCGTCCAGTCCATTGAGGTGCTTATTTCCTCAACTAGCCAGGGTATCAGCTCAGCAGCAATGAAGATACTCGGGAATCTGATCGATTGGTGTTCACAAGAAACCCATCTTCAACTCGTCAAAGCTGATCTGATCCCTCAACTCATTGGTGTCCTCAATCCATTGTCTCTTTCCCCAACCGAAGCAGTCGATATCCACGAATTTCTCTTGACAAACATCCAGTATTCTTTCCACCTCGCAACTCCGGATGATCTCGAACAACTCGAAATTGAAGATCACGATGGACAACAAGCTGTTCACAAGACGATCTTACAGCAAGTTCTGGCGCCTTCGGAGCAGTACATTTCGCATTTGTGCGTGAACCGCTCTTCGATCGTCGATGGAGACCTATCCACGTGTTTTATGGTTCTCCTCACCCAACTCCTCGGAATATGTCCATACTATCAACCAACAATGGATTTTGTTCTTCATATGCCAGTAGTTCTCACGATCGCAAGCTCTCTCACATTCTTCGAAGTTGATGAATCTATCCATTATTTTCCGTTAGGCATGGACACTTTCCAGCAGGAATGGAACGAAACAAGGGGAGAAGAGCGACAGATGGGGAAGATAGTGAATCGAATGTTGAGAATGGAGGGCATCGAAGATGTGGTTGAGGACAAGCTGCTAAACGACAAAGACACAACATTTGGTGAATGGCTTGTTGAAAGCTCGATTGAATGGAACAATAAGCTGGGCATGAACCTTCCTAAACAAGAATAGATACAGACAAGAACCAGCAACCATTTCGAATTGTTTCTGACTTCTTTTGGACAACACCAACTCGTCACTTTGCGTTTTTTTTGCAACATCAATCTTCCCCACGTCATATTATCTCTCCAATCTTGATTTCTGGACGATCCTTCATCATATCACAGTTTGTTCCCAACCGTTTTCTCGCGACCCAACTTTCACGGCTCGTCCTGTCTCTCTTCCAACATCTCACTTCATGGTTCCGCAGTTCATTAACCGCACACCCGCAACTCTCTTCCCCTCCGTCGTGACTGACCAGCTTGGCCGTGCACAACGTCGAGTTCGTTGTGGTTAGGATTTGGCGGCGAAAGGGACAGACTCGGAACCAATGGAGTTGAAGAGGATGTTCTTCTTGATTCTGACGATGCTGACGAAGGCAACACGACATCTAAATGCGAAATTGATGAGAACATCGAACTGTGGAATGCCTGACACGCGACCAACACGGCGTCCCTTGCAACTCGATCTTGTCAACCATCAATCGATGTTCTGCTGCGATTCCGCCTCTGACCACTGACAACTCCTTCTCTCGCTCTGCGGCGGAGTGCACACCGGAACAATTGCTGGTCATCTGATCAAGATGCCCCTCGACAACCCGCACAACATGCACTCTCACAGAGCCATCCCTTGTCGTTCGAGAGCAACACACGATTTGGACGAAAACCATCGAAATTGCAAGCGAAGAGCGTTCCCCCTTCTCGTCTGCGCTGTCCTGAGGGAGACCGACGGATCGATCCTGACTGTCGACCACATCATCCTCGCTTCGGAATACTCGCCCGACCAACACTTCGTCTTCGCCACTTGCCTCTCCTTCGCTACCTCTGCCTTCCCCAAAACCCCAATCGATGTCGCTTCTTGCACGATTGCGATGGAGGATGGGATTGTCAGGATGAGCGCATTGGATGGGGACGCGCATTGGCTGCTCTGGACGTCTTGCCAAGTGTCTGAACTCACCCTCGACTCGTCTGACGCCAAGTACGAAGTCCGGACAGCGAGCGGACAGATTTGAAGTGGGAGTGTGCTTCTTGTCGGGAGGCAGGTGTTCATGTTTGGTGGAGGCGTGTCGGAAGAGCTTCAACAGATCCCACTCGCAACCACAACAGAATGTTCATCTCCACACTCACTGACGCCTTCCTCTGCTCGCCAGTCACTGTCATCGACTCTTCCGCAGCTTCGTCGGCTGGCTGCTCAATCGCACCAGCAGGAACGTTGACTCGGACATTGTGGACCACTTCTCCCACACTCTGCTCGCGAGGAACATCGCTTCGATTTGAAGTGGCGACGAGAGAGCGTGGTTGTGTGTGGTGCCGACTGGTTTGCTGATCCCAATGGCTCTTCGACATACATGCCTTGCACAGAACAGAATCGCCATTCCTCTCATCTTCTTCCTCCCGATCTGCTGGCTCCCTTCCGACTCCAAATCATTCGCCTGAATCTTATCTGCCAACATCGAACTGTGTTAAGGATGAACAATCGAAACCCCTCTCCTTTCCACTTTCGTCCATTTTCACTTCTTCTTCACGCACTCTCACCTCCGCGTCAAGACTTGTTGTGTGACGGTCGCTTTTCGTGTCTTCTGCTGGACAACACACTCTTCCTGCTCCTCCTCTCCATCTCGACAGAATCCTGGAGCAAACTCACGAACTGTTCAGCCGAGCTGTGTTCCTCTTTCTCGACTTGTCAACTTCTGATTCGCATCTTTCCCCGACATCCTCCTCCACATCGCTTTGCCGTCATTACGCTGAGCAGAAGAGCAGGATGTGTTCATCAACATATCTCCGCTGTCGGGCCGCACTCTTGCGTGGTCTTGCTCGTTCCCCCGTCATTCATCATCTTTTTTAAATCATCAACACGTTTGTCTCGTTCAAAGTTTGCACTTCAGTCCTGTATCGTCTCACTAATCACGATACGATGTTTAGTTCTTCATTTTGGACGGTTTTTTCATCTCAATCTCTTGGTTTCGCGCTTTTTTCTTCTGACCCATAAGGAGTGATTGGTCACAGAATCCGAAAGAATGACCACGATTTACACGAAGACGTCCTCCTTTACTAATTCTCCTTGCCCTGCTATCTCTTCTGACTATTTTTCATCTTATCCCGATTGTTCTCCTTTCCTAAATTGGAATGAGAAAGAGCTTGACTCTGTTCAGGAACGGGTTGTTGTCTTTCGGTCTCTTGTTGCCACTGTAAAGTCCAAACCTGCTTTTGATGTCTTTCTGGAGACCAAAGCTGAAAAATTTCTTGAATCTGTGAGACCGTTATCACGAGAATCAGCAGATGCTTTTCTCGGCAGCGATACATCTTCAACTGATGATTCGTCGACCAACTTCGTACAGTCTCTTGTGGTGCTCTTTTCTTCACCCAATCAGCCAATCGTCACAGCAGCAGTGGGGATGCTCAGACATCTAATTAATTGGTGTTCACCGAAACACCATCTTACCCTCGTCAAAGCTGATCTGATCCCTCAAATCATCGACACTCTCAATCTCCCGTCACTTTCATTCACGAAAGCAGAAAATATCCACATCAACGTCATGAATATCATCTCATGCTCTCTGTGGTTCACAACTCCGGATGGTCTCGCAAGACTCCAAACTGAAGATGGGAATGAACAACAAGCTGTTCACGAAACGGTTTTGAAGCAAGTTGTGGCACCTTCGGAGAAGTATATTTGGCATTTGTGCGTGAATCGCTATTCGATCACCGTTGGTGAGCTCTCAAATGAATTCATGCATTTTCTTTCGAGACTCATCCAAATATCACCGTGTTATCAACCGATAATGAACTTTATTCTTGATATGCCAGTCTTTCTCACAATCGGAAGTTGTCTGTCATCTGTCACTCCGACTTCCGGTTCTTGGGTCTTGTAACAAGGAATAAAGGGTGCGATCAGACAATACATAGATTTAACTCCATTTCAGTTTTTCTCCACTTCACAAAACTGCAGTTCAGAACTTCTCAAATTGAATCAATGATTTAGTGATCGGTGTTCAGCTATAGTTGGTGAGAACTGTGGCTTGCGAACCCATAATTCACTCCGATCATCACCAAATTCAGACCTCACAACAGCTTTCACTTCAAATACTGTCCCTTGTTTCTCCTATCTCATTTTCGTAACTTGTTTCCCTTCATCATTAACCTCAATTCGCAAAACACCGACGATCTAACCTTACCTCAATTTGGCAAGACCCAAGAACCGGAAGCCGGAGTGACAGATTGTTCGAAAATGTATTCTCAATCTGGAATTTCATATGTCATATGGTCGATACCCAGCAGGAATGGAACGAAATAAGGAGAAATCGGCGTGAGATGTTGCAGCTTGTGCAGGGACAGTTGAGAATGGAGGGCATCGAAGATGTGATTGAGGGAAAGCTACGATCTAACAAAAGCACTAACTTTGGAGAATGGATCGTTGAGAAATGGATAGAATGGAGCATTCTGCTGGGCATGAACCTTCCTAAACGGAAATAGAAACAGACAAGAGCCAAACAACCTTCTGACCTGCTTGTGACTTCTTTTGGACAACAAACTGTTTGTACGTGATCTTTATGGGATGGCATCGCACACCAAGGCGATATCCGAAGGAACGATTGAGATTCTCACTCACCCGTCTCGCTCGAAAGTCGTCACTCTCACATTACTCCTCTCTGGAAGGAAATGGGTCGATGGATCGTACTTCCCCAGAATTGACTGACCCTCGGCTCCCGTTTTCAATGGATTGCTCTCCGATACTGAAACAGTCCAGCAAAATAACATCATCTCGGGCTTTAATCAGTATTTCTTCACTTCATCTCCAATGGGTTTTCAGTTTACAATACTATTGTGACTTTTTTTCAATTTTTCGTGAGATTCCCAAAACGAAGACAAGTCCTCTGTTGATTCATCTGATGAAGGGCCGTTGGATCAACTCGAAACCAATGCGATTGATGATCCACGTCCTGATCGTTCTTCAAGTCTTCCAGACTGCACAAAGTCCAATCTATGATTACCAAGCTTCTTTATCAAGCTATTTGAGCAAGAATGTTGTTGGGAACTTCCACAACAGAATGGCGGGATCGGAGATTGTTCATCTCCCGAATGACCTCACAGTCTCATCCACAATCCAAGTCCGCTCCGAAGATCTCTCGCTGATTGGAAATAAAACCTCCTTGTTGTTCCATCATGACATCAATCACCGATCTGAACATCCACTCTCATCACGAAATCACGATTCATCCATTTCTCGGAACCCAAAATCGGAACAACAGACCAAGGAAGGAGCGACTACATCGCTATTTATGTTTGATGTCTCAAATAGCACATTTTCTGTGAAAGTCGTCCATGTGAACTGCAACTCGGGAAGAGATGGGCTCTGTTCGATCTCAGGCTCCCAAGTTCTTTTTGCATCAAGTACAATCTCATCAAACGGGATTAATTCGCCATTTATGGTCAGAATGTTCGAATACGAAACCTGCCAGCCGATGTCATCCATTTCGCTAATCGGCGTGACTCACCTCTCGAAAACATGCGCCCTGCCGCCTCTCGTCGGAATTCTCCGCCCACCTACCAACCTCTCATCTTCCCGCAACTCACATTTAGATGATCTCTCGTTGGATGCTAGAGCAGGCGTGTCTGTTGTCGGAGCGGGCCTTGTCTTCGTCTCGACGTCGTTCTCAGCTGGAACTGGCCCTCTCTTCTCGTTCGGGCTGGCAGAAGAACCACCACTCATCGACGCACCACACTCGCTTCGAATGGAGACAACACTTCTGGGAAGCTCGCTGGTGAATATGACAAGCAGAAGAGTGGAGAGAAGGAGAGAACAGCTTTTAGGGGGAGGAGTGAATCAGCGAGTGGTTGGATGCTCGATCTGTCGGAGCACGAACCACAACAGTGGGACAGCGATGATGGATGTGAACTTGGGAGGGAACTTGAGATGTGTGAACACGTCGTTCAGCGAATGCCGACGCGAAGGGAACACCAACCCGTCCTTCATCAACGCGAACATCACTCAGACAACCATCGGCCGCAAAACTTTCGACTCCTCTTCCACCGTCACTCTTGTCTCGTACTCACTCTGCACCTTCAAAGATATGACAGTCACCGACGAAGATGGAAATGCAGGAGGAGCAGCCGTCTACATCATCAATTCCTCACCTTCCCTCTCTGTGAAGGATTGCTTCTTCCAGAACTGCAAATGTACATCCGATGACAACGACGGAGGAGCAATATGCATCTGGGGACTAGACGGCGATGATCAATCGTTCCTGCTTGTGCGTTCTTCATTTTCAGAATGCAAATCAGTTGGGACAGGGAACAATTTTGCCGGAAGTGTCTTCGTGGATGGCACGCGAGTCACAATCGCTGACAGTTTCTTTGAGAAATCAAGTGCCCAATACGACGGAGCCCTCACCCTCTACACCCGCACGCACAGCATCCTCTTCAACAGCGCTTTCGTCCTCTGCTCCGCAGAATACTACACTGGGGCTGTGGGCATCCACTACACAACAATCTTCCAGTTCTTCTTCGTACAGTTTCGACAGTGTTCGTCAGCGGGTCATCCCAATGGGCGTGATGTCTTCTTGAGTGATGTTTCAGCCTCCGAGATTTCTTCTGACATGTTCACAAACTGCGATTCCACATCAGGATCGCCCAACGTGTATTTTTTCACTGGACCCGTCACCAACACCAAGTTTATCCCACAGCTCACATCTACACCGACAATCTAAGACGTCGACATCCAGTTCAACGAGGACAGAATGCTTGCCACTGTGACTGTGACAGCGTCAACAGCGATTGGAGGGACGATGGGGATTCTGCTGGATGGACTGATTGTGCCTCGCCTCGTCCATGTCGTGTTCGGAACAGAATCAGTGCCGAGCCAAACAGGAACAGCTGTTGTCTCATCAGGACCAAGTGGAATCCTGCCGAAAGCAGATTACACAGTTCTCAACTATTCCGTCAGTTCTTCGCTCTTCCCTCCTCCAACCATTCTGAACTGTGAATGTTCACTCAACGATGCCAACAGCAGTCTCGTTGTCGTGAGTGGATGGTGTTTAGAGGAAAGCGATTATGTGATGAAGTTCAACAAGGGGCAAGATGGAGCAGAGAGAGAGATGTCACTGACATGGGTGAGCTCTTCCACACTTCATGGAACAGCCCCGATGTATCCATCGACAGCAGTGGGTAGATTGGATTGGGAGAAAGAATACGAAGTGATGAGAGTTGTGAGAAGGAGTCCAAGTGAGGACCTCGAGATTGAGCTCGCCCAACTTGTCAGGTTCACCACACCTCAAGAGCCGATTCGGATTGAAGGAGCAGATTGCTCACTGGGAGGCTCGAAGGAGAAAGCGGGAGTTGTGGAGTTTTGGGGCGTGGGTTTGTCGAGTGGGAAGGGATACACACTGAAAGTGCAGAAAGAGTCGTCATCGGGAGTGTTGTCTGGAGGAGTGATTGAGTTGGTTGGGACACTCACACCGTCTTCGGGAAGTGAATCGGGTCGGTTCTCGCACACTGAGGAGATCTTCGGAGTGTCCGCTGCTCGTATTTCATATGGGTCGAGTTACGCGATAGTTGGGATTGTTGTGGGAGGAGTGGAAGGAGTAGTGAACAAGAAGGTTGGGTTCTCAGTTCCCGATGAGCCTTGCCGATTGACGAAAATGACAGGGAGCGAGTTCACAGATGCAGAAAAGACACGAATTGAACTTTCATTTGAAACGCACGCTCTTTCTGCGAACACAGACTATTCGATGGTGGTGGAGTCGATAGTTGGGGAAGGAGAAACTGTGCACGAGAAGACACTTGTGTTGAGAACGAACACGAATGGAAAGATTGAACCGATTTCAGTTAAACTGTATCCTCGTGAGGACGACGCGACGAAACTGAAAGGGCAGCTGGAGTTTGGGACTCGGTATTATGTGAAAAGGATTGAGGAAGGATCGACTGAGATCCACATCGAAACAGCGGCCTCAACATTCAACACGCCGGATGAGCCTGCCCGAATTGAAGATTGTGTCTTTCGACATCTCAACAAAGATCGAACAACATTGACACTTGTCTTGACTGGTCAACTGTTGACATCGACTCAATTATCTGTCTACTTCAGCAACGGTTCTAGCGTGTGGATCCCTCTCACTCCTGTGGCAATTGTGAATGACACACACTGTTCAATTGAATTTCAAGTTGGGAAGGATGAGAATACATCCACACTCGCTTTTGGAAAGAAGTACACGCTCCAACGAGATGGTGGGTCAGCACATTTTGTCGTCATGAGTGGAATTGTTGTTTCTGTTCCCAATCCTCCTTCTCTTCATGACATCCATTTCTCTTTTGCGAACGATTTGAACACGAGCTGTGTTGTCGAAGTGGCAGGGAGTGATCTTCTTCCCTCGACAGAATACAACGTGACACTGAACTCGACGCTGTTCGTGATCGTCCATTTCTCGTCGTCGACGAAAGGAATGTCAGGAGAGACTCAGATTGGATGGGAGGGAGGACTACAGTTCGTCACAGAATACACAGTGACATCAATACAGCCGCTGAATGAGGACGATGGAGACATCCTGCTTTTGGAGACTGTTTCAGGGGAGACAGGAAAGCGACCGTCATCTTTCAACATCTTCACAGATTCGTCGTCTTTGGAGGAAAGTCCGTTTTGTGGAGATTTGGAGAGAGCATGCTCGTCGATCTCTGAAGTGTGGAAGATTGTTTCCGGACTTGTGATTGTTCGACCGACGATTGAGATTGTGGACTCAGTGAGGATGAAAGAAGGGATTCGGATTGTCGGAGGGATGCACGTTGTGATTCGAAATGGGACTAGTTCTGAACCGTCACTGATCGTTCCTTCGTCATTCTCTCTGGACTCGCTGTCAGCTGTGATTGTTGTGGACGCGTCTGGATTCCTCGAGCTTCGGAATGTGGATGTGTGGCTTGAATCATCTGATCCATCGTTTGTCTTCATCTCTGCGACACAAGCGACGATCATCCTGCGCGAAGGAATCATCACTGGACCAAAATCGTCTCCAACTCAAAACGAGGAAGAAACTGAAGATGTCTGTTCATGGACAAGTGGAGTCCTTCAGTTATCAAACTGTACAACCAGTGTCTCACACCAGGATATGCTGTGTTTGGCACAAGGTTTCCTCAACATGAAAGGAGGAAGTGTCTCACTGGTGTCTTCCTTGTTTTCGGACAACTTCCCCAGTCTCCAATCCTTCTCCTCTTTTCGCCGAAATCTGATCTGCTCTGGCAATGGCTCGATTGATGTGAGGAGCCCAAGAGGGGGAGATGGAACAACAGAAAGTCCGTCGGCTTGGATTATTACAGACGGATGCTCAATGGAGGGCGATGGTCTCAAATTGGTATCGCCTTTCTTCATCCCAACTCTTTCAAACACGTCGACATCATCGTTCGACAAGAAGGAGGCACTCTACGAAATCGAAATGGAAGGATCAACTCTGATTCCGTGTGGCTTGTTTCTTGAAGTGTTTGAAGTGACGAAAGACAAGCAAGAAGGAACACCTCAACGACATTCACTCAACAGAAACACAACAACTTCATTCACAGAGACTTCCATCAAACTCACTCTCAGCTCGTCGTCACTCAGCTCACTGAAACCAGAATTAGAATGGCGAGGTCGGCTGGTTTTCGGAGAAGAGCAAAGAACCAACACGACATTCGTCATCCAACCAAACAGAATCGAGAGACTCTCCCAATCACTGAAAGACAACATGAAGTGGTGGCTTCCTCTGGTCATTGTTGTGGCTGTCGCTCTTCTCGTCCTCGTACTGCTGATCATTGTGTGCGTGTGGAGGAGGAAGAAGAATGGTCGGAAGGAAGACAAAGAACCTCTGATGTCTCCACAAGAGAAGGAAGTGGAGAAATATGAAGAAGTTGAGGAAGATCTCAACGCACCCACAGCTCATGTGTCTTCTGTTCGAGGGCTGAATGGGAACACACTGAACGTTGGGCATTGGACTGAGAACGAGCGGAGTGAAACGAGGAAGATCGCAGAAGAGAAGGAAGAGCGGGAGATTGCATTTGAGAACAGAGTGTGTGGATTGAGCTGTGGAGAGAAGAGTGGAAATGTGGAAGTTGTTGACAAGACAGAAACTCTGTATCGTCGTCTTCATGTTTCAAAACTTGGAGTGGACCGGCGTTGGGCGCAGTTGTCGGTTGCTCGAGGCCTGTCGCGTGCGATGAAGATGTCGCACTATTCAGCGATTCTGACGGAACTGACATCACACTCGGTTGTGCTGAGTGGAGAGAGGTCGATGAGTCTGATTCTGAAGTCAGACACAACTCAACCAAATCCACTCACAGAACAGCCAACGCAACAGAATGAAGAAATCGATGAAAAAGCACGTCCAGATGATGAACTAACAGACAACTCTCTTCACGATACCGTTGATGAAACAGTACAGAAACCAACACCCTCCCGCCCAGCTCAGATTATTCGTCCCCACCCACTTCGTCAGAGTGAAGTACACCGTGATGATGTTCGATGGCAGGCACCAGAAGAGGTGGAAGAGCGAGAAGAGGGAAGGAAGACGAACGAGGGAGAAGTTGGGAAATCGATTGACCGAACGAAAGCGTCGGTTTTTCGGCTTGGCCTCGTCTTGTGGGAAATTGAGACTGGTCTTGTTCCATTCGCTGAGCAGGATGGAGTGAATGCTCACCGGAACATGTCGATTGGGATTCTGCCGCCGATGGAAGGAATCGGAGAGAAGATGAAAAATCTGATTGAGGAATGCCTGTCTGTGAACCCTGACGAGCGTCCATCAGTGGACTCGATCATTTCTCGACTGTCGTCGATGGATGGAATGGTATCCGCTCAGAAAGCGCAACACATCGCTCTCTCCTGACACTCCCCACCTCTCTCTCCCACTCACCCTCACATCTCACACCAACAATCGAATCCTGCCACTTCACAACTTATCCCGAGACGACATCATACACTTCCGTTCTCTCGATCATGTGACTCATTTCACTCAACACATCCACTTCACAAGAGAGACGATAGATTCATGTCTTGTTATCTCTCTCATTTTTACATTCTCCTCTCCTTCGATACTGGTTGGATGTTCCTCTTCCATCTCTTATTTCCATTTCATCCTTGCTTCATTTTGTGGATGAAGAACCTTCGACTCTCACGGAAGGATGGGCTCTTGATTTCTGGATTCGATTGAGATTCCACCCTCACCAACTATCACCATTTCACTGCTCTTCGATCTATCTTCATCACTCAGCTATCCCTGCTTATAGTTTCATCTTCCTTTCTCCACTTAACATCTCACTTTCTTTACACAAAGCTTTTTTATCAGAACGTTTTTATTTTGATTTTGTGTGAGATGCTGTGTAGCCCTTGGCTGTCGTCCTTCATCTCTCTTCATCTTCATCTCCCATGTCACTCCTTCACTTCATTCATGTCATGATTTCACTTCGCACTACATTTTACACTCGACTGATTTTCTCATCCATCACGTGAGATGGAACGGTTGTCCCACTCTCACGACTTTGAATTTCTCATTTCATTCGATTTGCTGGAACTATGGGTCATGATCCAAAATGTCATCATTTTCATCTGAGGAACGAGATGATACTATGGATCCAAGTTCCCACCAATCCAATACTGCAGCAAAAAAACTCTCGCAGGAGGAATGCCTTGCGTTAATTGAGAAACTGGAGCGAGAAAACACAAAAAAGGATACGGAAATTACCCGGTTAAACGAGGCACTCGAACAAGAAAACGAACACAGTGTAAAACAGCTTGGAGACAAAGATGAATGCAATATTCTCACTCTCATCAACGCCCTGACTTCTCGTACCGCTGCAGAAGACTTCGACAACCTTCAGGAGCAACGCCCGACCGGCGTTGAGCTTGTCGTGTGTGTGTATCCACACCTGAAAGCAGAGACACAAATCGAATTCCTTTCACACCTTTTGATGCTTTGCACTTCCTATCAAGAATATGAATCGCAATTGGATGCTCTCGTCACTCACCCATCACTCGAAGTCAGACTCCTCACTGCTTTAGATCTCATCACCGAACATGAACATGAGGATCTACAGCCGCTCATCAGCCAACTTTCCAAGACGATCCGAGACGTTCTGATAACAAGCACACAAATGTTCTTCACGAAAGATGACAAACAGACACTTCGCAAGTTTAAAGAACTGGCTGACAAGGGCATCACATCTCCCACCATTGAAGACTCTCGCAAAACCACCCTCCACAGCGTCTATGTCGTGGTCAATAGGATTCTTGAAAACCGTCTGTTTACCCAAACCTAGCCTTCAAAAGCGGAAATAGGCATGCACTAAAATGAATGTTCGTGATTAGTTGTTCCCCTCGCGAAGAAACAGTTTGTCAGATCCTGTCGTGATGGTAAACCCATTTCCCACACAGAAACACTTCATTTTTTGGCCTCTGTTTTCTGAAGTCGTTAGAGATCTGTTTGAATAGGATTGTACAAAGATATCTGTGGGCATGTGTACGATATCCGGATCTGGCAAAAAGGGACACTCAGAACGAAACGAAAGCTCAAAATTAAACTTGATTAAAAAACATTGAAAAGGCTTGTTAAGCCATTCCAAATTGGTTGAACAGGTGGTTAGTGAACTTGGACTTCTTGTTAACTGGACGAGGACAGAAAGCTGGGTGGTTCCAGAGCACTGAATAGCTGACCATCCCAACTTCTTGGGCCTGCATGTTCGACACACGATTGCAGTTCATCGTGATGTTCAAATTCCCTGGAGAGCCCGTGTGCACGCTGTAGTTGACGAACAGACCAGTCGGTGGCGCACGGGGGTTCTTTTGGATGAGGCCAATCTCTTCACTTCCATTCAGAGCAACAGGGAAGCACATGTCGATGATACTCATATCTTCAGCTGTGTATGCAGAGAGTATCTCCGTCCAGTTGTAATTCACACAGCCTTTAGTAACTTCCACTGGTGCTAGAAGGTTGAAATACAACGTCTTCTTATACGACAGCGGTAGAGAGTATGCTGACCCATTCAGCATCAGGTCTTCAACGGCGAACGTGTAGTTCCCCACATTCAATCCGGCGATAGCTGACACAACGGTGAATAGAATCATTTTGATCGATTCTTGAGTTCGATCGTACCCTTTAACTATACACTCCTTATCTTGAGACTTTCATTCCAACACAAAGACGGAATGAATCGTAATAATGGAATGAATTGTTTAATACCGACAACCTCTCCTTCTCTGTTGTCAATAAACTGTTAGCATCACACCGTGATGTACCCAAACGTCGTGATGCTTACGATCATCAACCGGCAGCGTCAATCACAGAATCTACAACCTTGAATCGGAAAAGGCGGGATACATTGACTCCTCATCTCCAGTTGAAATCGGGAGTTGAGGGCGAGTGGGAGAGTGTGATGAATGCTCTGACTTGAGTGACGCTGGGTCGGCGGAATCGATGGATGTGGGGAGATCAAAGGTCACATCAATGTGCTCTCCTGCACAGGGACGTTGACATCGTCGTTGTCCTCAATCAGCTCAAAAATTCTACACGATAAAGTATTTCGCTTCTTCAAGAGTCACAACAACAAACATTGGTAAATCAGCGGCAAAAAATTCAGAATCAACCAGAAAAAATGGATATATTGTGTGAAGAGGACCACAATTTCCATTGGAACAAAACAAGCCAGATCTTCTCCTAATTTCCTGAATGGCGAAGCAACGAAGGTTATTCACAACTTTTTAAGCACACACGGCGATTTTTCCTCAACCTCCGCCAATTGCGGTTCAGCACTGTTCAGAGTACAGCAACGATCAAACTCGTATCAACTGCTTCCTTCATCACGGGTACTGCCCTGTTTGGAGACCCATCATCTGGAGAAGATCCACGCCTCTGCCAATCGATCACTCTTTTGTGGTCTTTGCATCTTCCGATCGAGCAGAATGTCTCATTTCTTGATCGCGGTGAACTCTGCATGGAACACCGGCTTAATTTGAACGTTTCAGTCACTGATTCTGTTGTATAGAACTGTCCAAATTTGACTGTTTGATAAAGTTTGTTTAATACAGGTTCAGGAGAGTGAGATCAGATGAGAGATGCCAGATTGACGAAAGAGAATTTCACAGGACTTCTAAGGAGAGACATTGAACACATCTTTTCTCAATATGTTTGGTAGGTTGCTCAATGATCATTGAGTAACGATTTCATGACCAGTGAGAAAACGTGTCGGAAGACCTGCTGGTGGGAACTATGGGTCTTGATCGCGAGGTAAAATTCTACGATCTGCGAGATTAGCTGATATCATGAGCGCAGATCATCCCCCTCCCAATTCTACTCTCAATGATCTCCCACTGGGTCATCCTCCATCGCAAGATGTCGATAGTCTCAGGCGGGACAATGAAAGACTTCGTCAAGAAGCAGAAATGCTTCGGCTGCGACTGCAGCGAAAAGAAGAAGAAGAAAGAAAGCGAGAAGAAGAAGAAGAAAGAAAGCGAAAAGAAGAAGAAGACAGAAAGCGAAAAGAAGAAGAAGATAAAAGGCGAAAAAAAGATGAAAGAAAGCAACGAAAGCAGCGAAAAGATGATGAAAAAAAGCAACTCGATCAAAAAACAATCAATCTAAACATCATCAAAGCTCAATCTGAAACACTCGATATGATCAAGCCAATCCTACAACACTTCCCCCGGCCCAAGTTTGAAGGTGTCGCCAAGCTTATCAGCGACTTTTTACTGCTCAATGATGGCCATATCCTGTTTTCCAGGACTTGGCTCAAGAATGATACGACTGTCCTGTCAACTCCGCTGCTCTTCCGTCCCGTCTACATTGTCGTCCTTCATGAGATATTGAAATTCATTGAACACTTCTTCAAGTCAGGAGGACCCAAAGAACGCCCCGGTCATGCATTCTACATTGCTGGAGATCAAGGGATTGGGAAGACATCGCTCATGCTCATCCTGATGAGCACCTTGTCACTCCGTTCCCAACCCTTCCACTATGAAAAAGGCTTCAAGGATGGTTCGACCAAAGATTTCCGATCCTCAAAATCGGCGAAAAACCTTCAGTTTTGATGAATTAGTGGGTACTGACAGATCGAGCATCAATGAAATCCTCATCCACATCCATGACGATTGTCCCCCTCCCGCAACCATCAAAGACAACCATCTCCATTTCATCTTCACCTCTCCAGATCCGAAACGACTCCCCCCTCCAGAAAAGAAAGACGACACCTCTCCCAATGACCAACCGATTACCATCCCTCTTCAGATGCAAAGATCCTCCCCCAGAGAAGCAACCGCAACCTTCCACCACTCAAACACAAGCCCAAGCATCGTCATCTCCAGAGCCTTCTTCGAACCATCCCTGTCATATCTTTCGTCTCCCGACGTTCTCGCTGGCGGAAGATGCCGTCGCAATGGTTGGGTGCACACCGACTGTCCCGTTCGCTGTCCTCTCCCAGAGGACATGCAACTTCGAAAAAGACCAGGAAACCCTCCTCTCCATTGAAATGGACAAAGACGAGATTGCAGGCAGACTGCCAAGAGCATTTGTTGATAATATCTTGTCGTCCAAGAACTCAACAGTGGCAAAGGAACTGAAAAATCTGGTGGGAGACAAGAGGGTCTCATTGACCCAATGGAAGAAATTTTGCTGTAAGATTGAGGAAGAAATTGCATCAAGGCAAAATGGGGAGGGAATCCAAAACCATCACCAAAATCGATTCAAACTGGTGGAAAAGGCAAACTATCTAAATCCTCACCGAAGAACAACACACAAACAGAACGTGTACAAAAGAACAAGCACAAAATTGAAGAACTGCTGCAAGCACAGGAAGCATTCAGACAAAGAAGAAGAAGAAAAGCGAAAAGAAGAAGACAATTTAAACATCAATCAGGACAAACAGACAGGCCCTGCCAATCAGCAGACAGATCATTTCAACCAAACTCCACCTCCCTTCATTCCTGTGAGCCCTGTCACACCGCAACCAGATCATTTCAACCAAACTCCACCTCCCATCAACCAGCCAGGCCACGTCACACTGCAGACAGACGTCACCGCATCAACTGTCACTGACTCTAATGAGGAACCAGCGCCAAGTGGTCTCTCATCGAAAGAAATTGATGCTATTGGTACAGCCTACATGAAACCGAAGAGTGAGAAAGATACTGTCGATGAAGAGATCGACAGGTTCTACACGTCACTGAATGAACGGATACAGAACCAGAAAGAGATACCTGATCGTGAACGCATCATCGCAGTGGTGGACTGGTTGATGAACCAGCTCAAAGTCCATTCCAAGAGAAGCCAAGAACAAGCAGAATTCATCAAAGGTTTAATTCGCAAGCTCGTGCTCTTTGAATGGGACCAATCAGAACAGCAAGACCAGGATGCTCAGAATACAGAAGCCACAACAACAGCCCAAAAATACTCCAGAATGAGGGGAGAACGTGAGACTGATCTGAAAGATCCAAACATACCACTACTGGGAACACTTTTGAAGAGCAAAGTGAGGACATTGATATTGAGAAAGCAGAAGCCGCAACGAACGGCCACAAAGATCAGGAAGAGAAAGGAAATGACATTGTTCATAAGATACCGAAGACTGCAGAAGAGCACGAGCGAGAAAGACAACGAGTTATTACGGAAAAGCTTTTCGAGATTGCAAAATCGTACGACCCACCAGCTCCGAATGTCATCGGAGAAATCCAGGAATTCTCTGTATTGATCGAAAAGTGAAAATAGCAAAATCGCAAGACTTCACCTCACCCAAAGACCTGACCGATCTCACAGCACAACTTGTGAGACTGAAGACACTCATCGAAGTGACCAAACGTCTCCTGAAGACGCGAATCGCCAGAATGTGCGAGATGCAGTGACGAGTGTCTCTAAACAGGACAGACTGAAAGACAAGAAACGGAGAACACTTCTGTTCAGCACTCTGATTGACATGCTAATCACTCCTCCTCCATACGATTCCAGAAAAAGGTTCTGCAGTCTCTCTCGTCCACCCCAAAGAAGATGAACACCTCAGACATCAGTATCCGATCCCACCTTAACTCTTCTCCTCAAAGAATCGAGAAGCAAGGAATCAGACAATCAAGCATTGATTTCATAGTAACTCAACTTATCGAATATATCCGCTATTCCCAAATGAAAGCAAAACCCTAAGATCTCAGCTCCCATCAAGTTGGCTTTAACAAAACAAAGATGGCAAGCCTCGCGTGTGATTT
>JARBJD010000686.1:0-23652 GCA_033064195.1 Blattamonas nauphoetae | reverse complement strand
CCTGCGCTGGTGAGAGATACAGACGGAGATGGAATGTCGGATAGATTGATGGCGTCATCGAATAAGCACAAGGCGTTGGTGGAGGGCGCGTCATCCGTTGATCGTCTTCGCCTCACCATCCCCAAGCACTCAGTCATGTTCTCGTATACGATCAAATGCATCCACTCCTTCCCGGCTGCCACCAGCTTGCGCGCCCCAACCAGAATAAGCCAGTCCTTCACTTCACCACCAAAAGTTTCGACCAGAATCGCTAACCCTGCTCAACCGCGAAATTGATGTTGAGATCCAAAGACCGGAGAACTTAGGTCGCTTGTGAACTAGAAATGACTTGATTTACCGGAAAAGTCTCTCTGAGCATCTTGTTGACACCCAAATTGCATTCGTGGGCATATTTTCGCATGGAGACAGCAAAAGAAGGAAATGTGAGCCTTCCCACAAGAGACTAAAGACTTCATCAATGAGGATCATGAGTGTGTGGATAAACTGCGACAGACAGACTGCGGTAATGGCGAATAAAGGCATACAACGCGACTGGGCTGTGCTGGACGTGATATCGTGGAGATCCGACTTGAACCGAGCACATCCGAAGGGAATGAGGAAGTTTTGAAGAGTGAGTGAAAAGGAGAGAAGCGTAAGGAGAGAGAAGTGAAGAAATCGAACCAATCCCTGATTCGATCATTCTCGGTGGACTTGACTGGAGTTTCAAGAAGAGAAAAGATGGAGAAGAGAAGGGCGATAGAGAAAGAAGTGGAAGAAAAGAAACGGGTGAGCTTGACAATGAGGAGAGATAGAAGGATGTAAAACTGACAATTTCGCAAGTTAAAGTCGATTCAAGTGTTTTTAAGGATTCAGCCATGAACTTTTTTTCTCAGAAAAGGAGTGAAATTGAGTAAATCTGGCTCCTCTAGCATGATTTTGTTGAGATCGAAATGACATTCACATCAAATTTCATTGCCTCACGGAATCACGAGCACGGAAACACTCATTTTGGACTTTACAGATAGAGAGGCAAGATCTGATCTGACCCATACTATGAAAACTCGTGGTCACTGACCGTCAGTTCTTTTGAGAAAAGTGACCGGTCACCCCGGTCAGGCCAGTACAGATAGATCCATTTGAAAAATGAGTAAACAGTTGCTGGAGTCATCTCCACCATCCTCATTTTCATCAAGAGGAATCTCTGGGTTGGGAGGGGCGTTGAACCTTCTCATAGTACCCGGACAAACCCGTTAGAGCGGATAAACCCGTTAACCCTTCCAAAGGGACGAAACAGTCTCCCTCTTCATCTTAATTCTCCTTCCACTTCACATTCATGCATTTCCTCATTTTTTAAAACTAGAGTTCTTCATGAAAGAATGATTGTGAAATGCAAAGCGAAAAGTGAACGTTGTTTTTGAACGAAGTTGAACAAATCTATTTCCGAGAACTAGAGGGATCATGTGTTGCGAGTCGAGCTTTTCATGGTCAGAATAACTTGCGCTGTGTCGTCGTTGGCATTTCATCCATTTGAATAGACCCATTGTCTTTGATCCAATCTCTGAAAGAGTCACAATTCCTTCCAGAATTCTCACTAGGGTTTTCTTACAGGTACAACTGATGAGTCGTGTGAAAGAGATGATATATGTGAAATGGGGATGTTTTAACGGGTTTATCGGAGTTAACGGGTTTATCCGACCACTATCATTAGATCTGGATCCGTGATGAACCAGAGTCCTTCTCTTGTATTGTCTCGTCGTGTTGAGGAGGATTAAGATTTCTGGGGAGTTCTGCTTCAGTTTTTTGTTGCCGCTGGTTGCATCGTGGGTGGATGAAGGCCTGTGTCCCTGAAGGAGGCCATGATCACTTTAGGGTTAAGACCATCCGCGAGGACTGATCTAGGGCCTCAATGAACGCTGTCCTTTTGAGACGCATCTGCAAGTGCTTGGGGTCTGATCGAACTGGGTCAGAATTTTGAAGTCGTAAAAGGATCATTTTTCAGAGTGAGATCTCCTGATCTCAAATCATGCCATCACCAAGAGATTGCACGATTCATTCAATTTAAGAGTATTTCAAAGTTGATTCATGTCTGTATGGAAACTATGTGATCGATCTACCCACATTTATTAAAAAAGTGTCATGAAAAGGTAATAACCTTCCATTGCACTATTCTCTCATGGCACGAAATGATTGATCACATTCTTTCTCATTCAGATCATTACGTGGCTGTCTCTTCTTCACTACACGACACTTCACTTCTTGGTTTCTAAAACAATACTCTTTGGCTTGTGCGCGATAAATGAGATGGAAAAACGGAAAAGGAGGCAATATATCGTGCTGTCCTATGTCCAGTTCTCTGTTCAGATTCTGGTGACCACAGAAACAGCAATATTCGTTTCGCTTCTTCTGCTCTGTAATCAAGCCATAAAAACATCTTACTTTATGATTCGGAACCGCAGCCTCCCACAAACACAGAAAGACTCGAAATAGATGGCTAAATGCCGTTGTCAGGATTGTTCAGAGTCGGTTTGTGCCAATCGTCCATCGTGGTTTTCCCGTGTTTGCGAGGACTAAGTACGTCCATCAGCCCCTTGCCAGACATTGTTGCATGTTCCACTTCATTTGCAGGAGACCCGCACATCTTCATTGACTTCAAGCATCGACGATAATTTCGCGGTCTGTCCTTGCTTTGTCGCAGAAATGGGCGACGATTCCAACGAGGAAAGTGCAACGAATGCTGTCTTGTCGATGGATCAGCACATAATCATCTGAGATTGGCAATGCGAAGGGACTTGTTGCGAGATGTTGTTGATCGCTCTTTTTGTTGGGAGAGCAGAATGATGCCTTTCATGCAAACGCAGTGGTGTAGACCAATCTACCGAAATGATGTTGTGCGGCGGATTAGATGACCAGCAAGATGTCCCTCGTTGGTCCGAATTCCACGTTTGTTATTCGTTTCATCCCATTCACACCTGTTGCATCAAGTGAATAAATCATTTGTGCATCACCATGAAAAGGGAGTGTCGAGAGGGTGTGGAGAATTATGGAGAGCGTCAGGATTGGACATCGCGGACGATTGAGGCAGATGGCGTTGGAGTGCATGCACGGGCATCGACAACAGATTATGCTTCTGTGGAAGAACACAAGACGCAGTCAGATTGAACATCCAAGTTTTGTCTAATTTCCACACGAGTTCTGGTATGTATTGAAGTATTGGAGTTGGTTGCGTTTGTTTGACGATTCTGTCGATTCTGAACGATGTTTCTTGAGCAAAACAGAGAACTGGGAAGGTAGAGAAGAATGAGGATCACACTCCGATTCTGACTGATGGGGAAGACCAGACACGAAAGAGCGGCCAGATCGGCCATTCACAAATAATTGGACTGTTCGAGATGTTGAGTCCATGTCCACCTCCATCCGCACACAATCCCCATCTCTCAATTGAGAGTGGCAGTATTCATATTGAGGTGAGTGTTTGGTGGATGGCGAGTTGCAAATGAGAAGACCAGTCGATGAAGAGAGTGAGAATCTGGAGAGATGAAAATGAGTGAAACACACCCTTCACTTCATATCCAATGAATTCACCCAATTTGGGGACAGGAGCTATCGACTTGAGAAGACCAAATCTTATTCCACCAGCTTGGTCTGAAGACGATGGGGAAGATAAATAAGAAACCATTAATGTTGATTAGAGAGAGAAGGGCTAATGTGATTGACACAATCCCATTGTCGATCGGATCTCGAAGAAGTGCTGAGCTGTGGCGAGCGAATCCAAAAATACCCAGATCTACTTCCGAACGAGTGATAGAAGTGCCATTGATGATGAAATGGGATGGGTCGGTGAATAGAAGAGGCGGGAGAGTGACAAGAGGGGATGGAACGGAAGCAGTGGCAACAGATCTCGATTTAGACATTGAGTTTGGATGTAACGATGGGGAGAGGTTGTTCAGTCTCTCCGAATCGACAGACGACACAAGATGGTTGTAAGATTCAGTGCCAGCTGAGGAGAGCGTCATGGATTCAGATTGTTGAGAGGATGACGATCATGCCCATCTGATCCACTTTCATGACTAAAGTGGGCTCCATTTCTTCTCGAGTTCACAGAAGGAGAGTAAATCTCACGTGAAAGAACAGAGGTTGATCAATGAAAAGAAAATGTGTCTGAGAACAATGACGAAGAAAACAAGACAA
This sequence comes from Blattamonas nauphoetae, assembly GCA_033064195.1. NCBI lineage: Eukaryota > Preaxostyla > Oxymonadida > Blattamonas > Blattamonas nauphoetae. The sequence continues at coordinate 19,485 of JARBJD010000686.1, read as the reverse complement.
TACTGGGGATGGGAAGAGTGTGAATCGTCATAGTGACTGACGCAGTTCTTTGGTGATAGGGTCTCCCAAGACAATGGAGCTGGCGTCGTTACATTGTTTCGAAGGAAGGTGAATTGCTGAATGAGTGATTGTGGAGCAATCGATTGTGAAATGGGCAGGATCCGTGAAGAGCAGTTGAGGAAAGGCCATGAGTTGGGTTGGTACTTGATGGGTTCCTTCGAAATCAGAAAGAATGTAAAACGATGAGAGCAACGAACTTTCAGAAACTTTCGGTTCAGTTTCATCTGAGAATGTTGATAGAAGGGATGCATGGAATGATGATTGACTAACTTCAGCCATGATGTCGGCTGTTAAAGAGAAAAGGTTGATCCACCCCATGAATGGAGACTTAAAACCATCGAACGATATTCGCCAATTTGAGGACAGTCAATGGATATAATGAGGAATTGTTTCTGTGAGGGATGGATTGAAGTCCATTATTAACACATTTCGGAAAAAATGACGAGAAACGAAAACAGAGGAATTAACGCGATATGATCCTAGTATTTGCTTTCAGAGCACTGTTCTGCATCACTGACCAGAAAACGAGAAACATTCGAGAGAGAGCTGAAATAGGGGAGCTGGTGAACGGCAATGTAGAGTTCGGTTGATTTTGTTTCGACGCCGTGTTCCAATTCTTGTTCAGCTGAGGCCAACACGTGCTGTTTGATCCAGCATCCCAAAAGCGTGGAGATATCGCATCATCCTTGCTGTTCGCCCCATTCGGAGTGAAAGAGTGGGCGAGGGTTTTAAGCGAAGATCCGAGATTGTTGAAGAAAGCGGGGCAGCTTCTCGATGTGGAGATGAAGGGAAGGACAATCACACACACAAATAACAGAAAGTGACGATTGTGGTCTGCTGCTGAATGAAAATTTGGTTTCAGACGTTCATGGCTTGTGAAAACAGTTTCCACTCGCACTGCAATCCCTCTTCAAGCTGCTCGATCTCATTCTGGGCTCAATCCTTCATGAAAGAGCAGTTTTGCTGAGAAAGAACGATGTTCCTTCTGGGCGTGCATTTGAGCCATGCAAGTTCTGAAGCCCCACTGCATCACCCATACTGCAACGGTCCGTACGGATCTTCAGGAGGATGACTTCTTTCCCAATCGATTTCTTTCATTCCAGGTGGGATTGGCGATGGTTGTGTCAGTCGTGTGATCGGGTCAATTCGGAAGGACGATCCTTGAACAGAAGCAGCGAACTGAACAAACATATTGATGAAACAAGAGAAGCAAACCCCAATTCTGACAGATCGTGGAAGAATAAACACAAGATACGGTCCAGATCGGCCATTCTCGAAGAATCGGACAGTTCAAGGTTTGGAGTCCATGTCCACCTCCACCCGCCCACAATCTCCTTCCTCAAAGTGTGGGCTATATGGGACATCTCGAGGTTGGTACCGCGTTGATGGAGTGTTGAAAGTGAGCAACCCAATTGCGGAATTGAGAGAGAGAGAATCTGAAGAGATAAACAGAGGGAAACACATCCTTAACATCTAATCCAATGAGTTCACCTAATTTGGGGATTGGGGCGGAAGAATCGATGAGACCAAATCGGATTCCTCCAACTTTATCTGATGGTGATGGAGAAGACAAAGACAAACTATTGATTTTGGGAAGACAGAGAATCGTGATAGTGACTGACGTTATTCCTTTTGAGATTGGAGTTTGGAGGAGAAGGAGCTGATGTCGGAACATTCCAGCCATGTGATGGCAACTGAAGAGCGAGTAATGATCGATGAATGCACAATGAAGTGGGAAGGATTGGTGAAGAGAAGAGGGAGAATAGAGATGATTTTGAAAACGTGGTCTGAAATCAGAACGATTACTATTTAATTATGCCCACAAAAGTTGAGATGAAAATGAGAATGGGGAAGTTGTGAAGATGATACTCTCATTTGTTTGATAGACACCAATTATCGGAATTCAGAAAGATGATGGATGGGAAAGAATGAATCATTGTGGATTTATGGCGATGGAAAATGATTTGTGACGGTCATTGCTGGCGAAACCATCCTCTTCCTGAACGGTAGAGACTCACAATGAGAGCAAGATAGCAATTTTGGGTGAAGAGCAGGTGAGTCGTTGGTGTCGTCCGAGATGGACGCGATGTCAGAGTGATGCCTACCCATCGCATGTCGGTCATGTCGTCAAAACCGTCGGCTTGAAAGTGCTCCCAAATGACACTCCCACACTTCCGAGCTGCAATCTCCACTTGACACTTCGTCCACGTGAGCACTGTTCCACTCTTTCTGAATCCTTCACACAATCTGTTCTCTCACCTTCCATGTCATCTCTGTCACCTCAATCGACCGAAAATGGACACGTGTGGCGAAATCACTGCCAAATCATTCGAATCTGATGGAAAGAAGAATCGGAGAAATGATGAAGAAAGGCAGGAATGACACATGAAAGTGCTGAATCGAGAAATCGATGACAAAACGATATAAACAGCACACACAAAGTTGTATCCATCAATCAGAAGGAGAGTAGAGATCGGTCATTGTCACGTTGTTGTCGTGAAACTGCGACAGATCTCCTCACTCCGACTGCACATCCCTCGTCAAGCTGCTCAATCTCATTCTCGTGCGCAATCTTCCACGAGACAACAGTTTTGCTGAGACATGACGAGACAGATGTTGTTGTTTGTGTGTTGTCCGATTCAAAGTCTGATGTCTAAAAGACCACAGAAATCTTCTCTGTGCTGATACACGCATCATTCCCATTTGATTTCTGTCATTTCTGGGGTGATCGGTGTTGGACTTTGCTGTTCTGCGATTCTGTCGATTCTGAAAGATGTTTCTTGACCCTCAACAGTGAACTACAAAAGAAGGAAGAAAGGAGTGCAGACACAAATTCTGACAGATGGTGATAGACTAGACACGAAAGAGCGGCCATTTTGACCATTCACAAGAATTGGACTGTTCGAGGATTTGAATCCACGTCCACCTCCATCCGCACACAATCCCTTCTCTCAATTCGGAAGTAATATTCGTGTCGAGACTGGTGTCGCGTGGATGGGGTGTTGAGAGCGAGCCAACAAGAATCAGTCTCAAAGAAAGAGAATCTGAAGAAATAAAACGAGGAAAGCACACCTCCACTTCAGAGCCAAGGGCATCACTCAATTTGTGGACAACGGCAGTTGAGTCGAAGAGACCCATTCTGACAACTCCAGCATGAGATCAGACAAACAAACGATGTTGGAAAGGGAGAGAACGATGACGGTGACTGAGAATATTCCTGTGTGACAGGAGTTTTCAGGAGAACATTGCAGTTGTTGAGATATCTTTAAGAATCGAAGTGTTTGCTTAAACGAGAGATTGTGGTGTTATCAAATGCAAAATAAGATCTAGGTGTGAACAGGAGTGGATGCAATGTGAGTGGTTCTGCTGGTCCAATCTCATTCAGGGTCGGTTCGAGAGTGTTTGTTGTGAATGTGGTTTCGATTTGAACAATGAGGAAAAGGAAAGACCCATTCCAGAAGTCGATCGGGCTCAATACTCAGAGGGTTGGTTCTGACTGTATGGAAATGTGTACTGAAAAACAGAACGAGAACAACTTGATCGACCCAGTATACTGCCGGACACGACGACCTGATCCGGCTGTAATTTTTGTTTTTGACATAACAAGAGAGAGTTGAGAGTTCCTTTTCACTATCATCAACTACCTTGAGTTATCCATCTCTGTGATTTTTTGGAAAACCAACAGTGAAAAATAAGAGAGAATGACATGAAATGCTACTGTAGGGGACATACTCCGAACGACATGACGTGATTCACATCCGATATCACTCCTGCATGGATCCAAGATTGTGAATGTCAAGAGAATGATAGAAGCAGATGAAATGAAGAAAGGAGAAGGAAGATTAGAGTCAACTCGCTCGCTCCATAACTGTGTCAATGTAGTATCCAAGGACACCGATGCGGTGAACACAGACGATCAACAGGTAGTTGTGAAATGAAAAGGCCAGCCACAGCACGAAACCATCAAGACATTGCATTCTGTTCGAATTGGATTCAAAACGTGTCATACTGTTCAGCTGTTCATCGAAATGGAGCCATCAAAATCAAAAATCACACTGTTTCTTCCAGCGATTCGTCAAAGTGTATCGAATTGGTCTTCACAAAGCGCACAGAGTTCCTCACATTCTTCCATCATTTTCAAAATCGCCACGCCTTTGAAAATGAGACTCTTCTCGAAATGTTTCTTTCTTGAGCTTTGTCAGTTTGGTGTTGTGAAGAATCTGTGTGAGAATTGACTAGATAAATTCAAGAAGTCACAAAGAGAAAAGACACACCACGCTGAGAATCAAGGTTGTGTATTCATCTCAGCAAACTTGGGATTTGGTGATGTGCTGGGATGAGTTGAAACTGAAAACTTGTCGTGACGGAAGAGATCATTGACGGAAAATAATACCTTGATCATTCGTCACATTTCGCACTGAGGGAAAGATGGACCCTCACCACCACTCACGGGTCCTTCTCAGTGATAATACTGGTTGAAACAAGAAACTGGATATAACTTCCAAGAATCAAACAGATCAATATCGGTCAGAAATACGTTCAATCAATCTTTTCGACTTTAACCTCATCAAATACATTTCGTGAACGTTCGTTTCAATTCTTTTGAAAATTATGCGATTTACGTCACAATAGACTTCCTTCATCCAAAAATCGTGGGAGGTGAGAACTCGATCCCACAAAGTAATGAAAACATCGTTCTCTCATTCTGTAATTTACTCCTCGAGTGATACTCTCGTAAAGTTAAAACAATTTAAAGTTACAGGGATCGAGCAGGATGAGGTGAATCACGTGTCATGTCGCGAAGAGCATGTCCATCATTAATTTTGTTTTACAGTTTTCACGTCATTCAGAATTTTTGGTGTCCAATTTTGTCACAAGGTGTTGAACTCTCTCAATTATCATTGATAGAAAATTAAAAATATAGTCTCTTTATTCGGAAAAATAAAACCGTTTTACAGCCGGATCAAGACGTCGTCGGGCAGTATATGAAATAGAAAACAAGAGTTTCTTGTGATGTGAAGCAAAATGATGACTTAGTGCCATGAGGTGGTCTGAGGACTTGATCCGCTCAGAGTAGACGCAGAAAAGGAAATTCCGCGCAGACACAATCGACACGTTCGAGTTCATCGTGTCAGACAAGCGATTGCCGCGTGATGAAGATTTCGTATAAACTGCAACTGATTGTGGTCTTGTTTGTTGCGCAGTCAGTTTCTTTCCCACTGACAGTCCAGTTTCCGGGATCCGAGCGGCGATTCTCTCTGAACTCTGCAGACGCTGTGTTTCTGTGATGGGCTGGTCAAACACCGATGCCAATCTGTACAAGAGCATCTTCTGTTCATGTGTGCTCGGACACGCAACTTTTGGCGAACCAACACGGCATTTGTGAGCATGTTGAAGGGACGACAGAATTCGTGTTGGGGCAGCGTGAAACAGACGTGCTGAGAAGAATGAAAGGAAAGAAGCAAACCAAGCACAAGACCAGCAAGGAGACCCACTCGCCCGTGTTTTCCAACGAGTGGAGGAACACACACTTCTTTGTTCCACAATCGCGTTGCTCAGCCATTCCACAAGATCACAGCAATCTCCTCCGTTGGGGCAGACCCATCGGCTATCGGGAACGGCAGATAGGTGAGTTCATCTAAACCCTGTCTGTATTTTCGCGATGCGATGATCACTTTGACGGCGCTTTCGCTGTCTGTGCGTCATTCAAGAAGTTCTTCCCTTCTTCATCGCAAATGCTGATGCGGGGAGCCTCGGTTTCTTCACTGCGTTGAGCTGTACTGCCCCACATTCGTCCGAACATGCTTGGCTTCGATGGGTGTCATTGTGTTCACAAATATATCCACGCCTTGCTGCAGAAGTCACGACGCGTTTGATCCCGGATGCCCACCAATCAACAAGTGGCCTAGAATCACCCAGTTTGAAGTCGGGAGAGGTCCTGTGAATGTGTCAGAGGTTATTGTCGAAAGGAGAGGATTCTGAATCGAGACTGAGCTTTCAAGTCCGCTCTTCTGCGGCGATGAGTGAAAACTGCGAACTGGCGAATCTTCGGTCAGAAGTGGGGCATCATCAAGCTCAGGTTGGAGCGGCTCCAGCGGTGGTCGAATGATGATGGGTGAATCCCGAATAGGCGTTGATTTTGGGGACTGATTTCGAGTCGCTGTTGGGAGGCTGGTTTCTTCCCCAATCTCGCGCCATGTGCTGCCGACGAAGCGGTCATGTAGGACTGTTGCCTCCAACCGTCATCTTCACTGTCCATCACGATTTGGCTGAGTTTCTATGATTCTTATTAGCGAGGCGGTGTCTAGATCACGTCAAGACTCTTTAGTTTCCTTCAACAACCCCGTTGCGGGATAATTGCGATTTTGATAAATTGAGTGGGCCTCATTCAGTTTTGACGAGACGAGATACCAATGAAGTCGATTTGGAGAAGATAATCGATGATCCTTCACCATTCGAGTTCCCTCATTTCTGGGGCGATTGGAGTTGGTTGTGTTTGTCGTGTGATTCTGTCGATTCTGAACGATGTTCCTTGACCATAAACGGTGAACTGAAAAGGAACGAATACAAAAGGTAAATTCCGATTCTGATAGATGGTGGAAGTTCAGAAAGAAAGAATGACGGTTTTCTTCATTCACAAAGAACTGGACTGTTCGAGGAGTTCAATTCATGTCCATCTCCAACCGAATACAATCTCCTTCCTTCAATTCGGAGACGTGTGAATGTTGGGCGCATCCCTGTTTGTCGGGAAATACGTGATATTTTCTAAGACGGTCCATTTGGCAATTGTCCGAAAGAAAGTCTGGTCACAATGGCCAATCGTACATGTTCTTGTCCTCCTTAACACCCTTTGGGCGCCCCATCTTCTTCAACAAAACTGGGGTACCTTGTGGGGACGTATCTGTATGCTCCTGTGTGTTTCACAGGAGCTCTTGGTCTTTCTCTTGAAGTTGGATTGGATGGAGTCTGGATTCCACGAGTTCCATTCAGAGTATGTCGCATTTGAGCTTCGGTAGTCTTTGGTTGGAGTGTCGATTGAGATCAAGGCCAACTCCACGCTTGAAGTTCATTTGACCTGCACTGCTCCCTGGGCGAACAATGGTGATGGTAATTTTGATGTCGATGTTGAGAGGAAGTTGTCCGTGGAGTCGATTTGATGGCTGAAAAGAAGAACTTGCTGCTGTGGGATGCACGTCGGGGTGAGATAGGTAGGTGTGTATTGGAGGTTGAATCGATTTGAGAAAGAGGAGCGGAATGATCGTGCAATCGATGAGGCTCCTGTGAAGCAGTGGTGGACTCCCTCCCTGAATGGAGAGTGGTGGGATGATTGTTTGAGTGATATACAGAAAGTGGGAACAGAGAATATGATAAGAGGCTTCAAAACAGAAGATGTATCACTTCTGCCGAGAAAATGCCAATGAGTTGAAAGCGAGGCAATGACAATGAAATAAATGAGAGTGAATCTGAAGAGATGAAAATGAGGGAAATACACTCTACACATCATATCCAAGGGCTTCTCCCAATTTGGGAGAGGAGCAGTTGAGTCGAGAAGACCAAATCTGATTTCTCCAACATGATCTGAGGACGATGGAGATGACAAAAGACACACGATTGATTGTAGGAAGACAGAGAATCGTCGTAGTAACTGAGGCAACTTCAGAAATGACGGGATCTCTCAGAAGGGCAGAGCTGCTGCACGTGATTCCCAGAAAGCCTTGATCATCTTCGGAATGAGTGATAGTTGTTTCATTAATGATAAAATGGGATCTGTCTGTGAATGGAATATGCGGGAGCGTGGAAAGAGGGTGGGGATCGGAGTTGAGGCATCACATCTCGAAAATGCCAATGAGTTTGGAATTTGCGATAGAGAGAAGCTGATCAGTCTCTTCGAATCGATACACGACACATAATAGATGCTTTATTCAGTGCCAGCTGTAGTCGAGTGTAATGGACCCAGATTGTTGAGACATAGTGGAGTGCTTCGGGGGGAAGAGCTGAAGGACGATGATTAATGTTAGTGAGCCGAAATGAATCAAATGAATCGAGGGGAAGACCATACTATGTTCATGTTGCGCCATAACTGGATGAGAAGACGAAGGAGAGATGAGAACCAAATGATGGGAGTGTAATTGTCGCAAACATTAAAACATCTTCTTCGGTTTGATCAAACGTACCATTGAAAGTTTCCACTCAAGTTTGTTCCCTCTTTTCATCAGCCCATTCCATTTAGATTCTAAAATGACAAATCAGAATACATACACACGAAAGTCTGATTCCACTCGCTCGGAGAACGGTTCCGAGATTTTTGCCCTCCTTACCAAACTCAATAAGGATGACCCATCTCAGCCTCTCCTACATGCGCTGAATCATTCTGAAAAATTCCCGGAAGTGAGAAGAAGGGTAGAACAGGAATTAAATGGTTTGTTTCTCTTTTCTGTCTCTCATTGGTTTGCAGCTGCTCACTCCGCGTTGATAGAGTCCTTGGGCACTCTCTACACGGTTCTTGGCCAACATGAGAAGGTGTTGTTGCTTCAGACCGTATGCCCCACGTCACCTTCAGGAGGTTGAATGCGTCAGGGTTCCGAGTGACGCAGGGGCATACTCACGCCAAGGCTCGACGAGGCGGAAGAGAGCAACTTGTCCTCCCTCGTCGACAAGGTCCCCTCCTTCAAAACAGGTATTCCTTCAACATTTGTTTATTTTCTAAGCACATTGATATCATGGCCAACCAACAGGTGCGTGAGTTCCTTGAAGAACATTCCACGCCATCCTGTGAAACACAAAGTCCGGCAAAGAGCAACGAAACAGAAACAATGCACATTAAATGGTTTGCCCCTTTCACTCCTCATCTTTAATAGATGACATATTCAGAATCCCCGTTGGTGGGCATGACGACGACGACACAGACAGTCTCTCCGAATTCTCCGACGCCGACACAATGGCAGAACCGCACTCACTCGACTTATTCACTCCTGTTGTTGCACCCGTCGTCCTCGATATTGCCCACGGTCGACATCAACCACCAACAGCCGTACCCTTTGAGAATCCATTAGTGCCCCACTCGCCCACCTTCCTCCAGAATTTCGCGGCACCTACACTCATCGATATAGCCTCTCACAACGTGAATCCTGCTCCTCCCATAGCTCAGCCACCTGAGCCCAGACTCATACAGACAACAAAAAAAGAATTGTACAATCAGATGAGAGGTCAGAATCTGATTACTTGTTCATATTCAACCTTCACGAAACAAACACAGCATCTCAAAGGGCAAAGCGTCGGACAGACGTCTGTCAATATTGCGAAGCGGGCAAGAAGTTGGAAAGAAAGCAACAAACCTTTGCAGCCCAAGGCCGTGAAATGACTGATGGAGAGTTGGCAGACCTAAACCTCTATCGTCAACATAAAGCATCCGTTGCGCAACAAAGACAGTTCTACCATGATACAATCAATAGTCTCGACGATCATTCGGTACTCTTCCTAATGGATTTTAAGGAGAACTGGAAGCTCCCCATAGCCAACACACAAATTGGACGGGAGTTCTACGAATCAACACAATGCTCACACCTTTGTATCATAGCGTACACCAAAGTCTCTGGTCAGCTGGTCAAACATTATTACAACTATCTCTCACCTATTCTCTCACACGATGCCAGGTTTGTTGTTGAATGTCTCAAGCCCCTGATGCAGAATGACTTGTTTCGACAGAAACGAAACGTTCACATATTCACCGATTCCGGTCCCCACTTTCGCAACAAGCATCTATTGGGATTTGCCTTCCATCCCAACAATCCCACCACAAGGCGCAAAGACATAAAGGTCTCGTTCTTCTCCGAATGCCATGGGAAGAACGAGTGCGACTCGGAGTTTGGAGTATGTACGCGATTGGTTCGCGATCATCTTGGGGACCGACGATTAGAATCGACAGATCACCTGCTCGAATTCTTCAATCACACAGTGAACCGCAACATCGTAGACGAGAACCATCACTTTGTACGGTTTGCTCCTGTTCATTTGCTTGATCCCTTTCTTCAGCCATGTACCAAGTCCAGATACAGAGTTGTTCTACACCGTGACACTCAAGTCACTGAAGGAGTGCCTCACCTATGAACGCCGCGATGGGGATATCTTTGGGGCATACGTTGGACAACAGGCCGTAAGATGTAGCATGAAGAGGAAGGTCCTCTCAAAGACACACGAAGTCTGGGCTGGTGAACGCGTCACATTCGAACGCCCAGCACAAGACCAGACCGTGCGGTTCTCCCAGTCGTTTGCTCGCACCACCAGAAATAGAGCGGGCGTTCTTAATTCTCTTTCTTTGGATTCTTCATTACCCACTTCACCTACAACTCCCAACCGTTCCACATCACCACATCTCACTCAGTCTCACGTCACCTAACACTTCAATTGTTTCACCACGTCGGCTCACCGAGGACTCATTGACCAATATGGTCATTGACGAGGCTAGACGATGGCCTTCCTGTACTTGAGGTCGCGCCTCAGGTACTTGCAGGTCCTGGGCCCAGCCATCGTTTCCCAGCGATTGTGGTGAGACAGTTGAGTGGGAGGTGGAGGCTGCTGTGAGGTGGAGGTGTGTGTGGAGTGGTTTACTCCTGATCTCATTTTGAAACAACCCAACTGGTGACAAATGATTGGAAAAACTGAGAAATCGTTGAAATGGACAAGAAACCTTAATAGATCCTTTTCATCTCTTATTGTTGACTTCACTCATATTGACGAAAAATGTGTTGGGGAAACTTCATAGATTCAAAATTTAGCACAAAACAGTGACGCTCATCAAGATTGGCGTCAAAACTCAGCTGCAGGTTGATAGTTGTGGTGGTGAGAGAAGAGAGATCGTGAGGACGGGAGTGGGGAGATCGTGAGGACGGGAGTGGGGAGATCGTGAGGACGGGAGTGGGGAGATCGTGAGGACGGGAGTGGGGGAGATCGTGAGGACGGGAGTGGGGAGATCGTGAGGACGGGAGTGGGGAGATCGTGAGGACGGGAGTGGGGAGATCGTGAGGACGGGAGTCAGGCGGTACGAGGGTGGTGAGTCGGCTTGCTTTTGTGGAGGGAGGCGGGTGGCTAGCTGGAGTGGAGGGAGGCGGGCGGCTAGCTTGGGGGGGAGGGAGGCGGGCGGCTAGCTTGGGGGGGAGGGAGGCGGGCGGCTAGCTTGGGGAGGGAGGCGGTGGCTTGCATGAGTGGGGTGGCTTGCTTGAGTGGAGGGAGGCTGGCGTCTGGTTGGTGGAGGGAGGCGGGCAGCTTGCTTGAGTGGGGGTGGCGGTGGCTTGCTTGAGTGGGGGGTGGCTTGCATGAGTGGAGTGAGGCTGGCGTCTGGTTGGTGGTGGTGGCTTGCTTGAGTGGAGTGAGGCGGGCGTCTGGTTGGTGGAGGGAGGTGATTGGCTTGATGGTGGGGATGGATAAGGAGATGCACGCCGTTCATCTTCGCGCGATCCTGCATTGTCGTGACCATCTTGTCGCCATCCTGCATTGTCGTGACCATCTTGTCGCCATCCTGCATTGTCGTGACCATCTTGTCGCCATCCTGCATTGTCGTGACCATCTTGTCGCCATCCTGCATTGTCGTGACCATCTTGTCGCCATCCTGCATTGTCGTGACCATCTTGTCGCCATCCTGCATTGTCGTGACCATCTTGTCGCCATCCTGCATTTATAAGTTAGTCTTCAGATCTGCCCCCCTCTACCGGTTCATATCCAGATCTTCTCGTATTTCCATGTCTGCGTTTTAGTATTTGTTTCTCGTTCCTTTCCATGCTTTAGTCTTTCGCCCATTTGCTTCTCGTATCTGAGCATTTTCGTCTTCTTCTCCGTGATTCATTCGTCTTTTCAGTGGTGAATGACATACGAAGTCAACGAGAATGAATCATTGCAAAATGAAGATCTAAATATGTTCAATCATATTTGAAAATATATACAGATGCTTTCCCAATGGCTGGTCTGCTAGAATACTCACGAACAGTTTCGGGTCAGTCGTTTTTGCTCAACATATCATAAATTGAAAGATCGTGTCATCATCAGACTATAAGAAGCTCACGTAAGTAGAAGCTCATCTAGTGACACGTCGTTTTTTGCACACGAACAACTTGGGCTGGTACTTCGATAAACCAGTGGAGACCAGCAGTGTGTCTTTAGAGTTGACTGTCTTGTTGACATTGGTTTCAGCGTCGGATATTGCACGGAGGTGATTTCTTGGTATGAGAGTGATTATATTGATCTCCATGTTTTATGACATGATTGTGAAAAACAGTTGTAGTACAGATCGCACCCATAAATTGAATATAAACTCTCTGATGTGATTAAAACGAATCTTCAAATTGGCAGTCCGTGAAGTGTTGGTGGTGATGTCTGGATCTCGTCGTTCCCCTTCTCCATCTTCGACTTCTTCGAGCGATTGAATCTATTGGGCTTAACATCTTTGTCGACTGATTAGGCTTGATGTGCGGCATCCCCTTCCTTCTTCTCTTTCGGACGGATCCACTTCATGTTGTTAAATCCAAACTTGAGCAACTGCAGACTCAACTGGGAGAGGAAGAGCATGCGAAGACGTCAATCGTGCTAGGTCGTCAAAGATCGGAGTGTCCATCACTTTCCTCCCGCAGAACAAAATTGTGGCGTATTGAGGCTTCGCCCCTCCATAATACTGCGAGCGAGTGTCGATGTCGAATTCGGTCACATTGTCAGCGTTGGCGTCCGAGTCTCCCGTCACCATGCTGTCGGTTCTGAAAGAGAATTTTTGTGTTTTATGTTTCGTGAACATTTCTTCTTCTCTCCATTCCTTCTGAAACAAACATTTCATTGTACTCGTTGGCACTGTTATCACTGTTGGTTCTTTCTCCTTCTTCGCTCCTTGCTCGTTTTTCTGGTGTGATCAAGTCGGTAGGTAGCTTTCGTTCTTTTTTTGAATCATGGCTCATTCAGTCAACTCATTCCCGTTTGCGGTTAGAATCATTGTTTTCTTCATTTTCTCCTCCCTCTCCAGGTTGATATTTCTTCACTGTTTTGATCTTCGAGTGTCTGTGTTCTTTCAGCACCCGCACTTCGAACATGTGTGTTGGTGATGATGTCTGTGTTGGCGTGATTTTCACTGCTCTTCTTGCATTCTCATTCTTACCTCGTTTTCCCTCAAACTGTGATTCAGTTTGTTGAAAAGTTGGTATACGATTTGTTTTCTATTTTAGTAGCTCTGTCTCGCTTCTTCTGCAAGCTCCGTCAGCCATGAGCAGATGAGAGGTCTTGATGAAGAGTTAAAGACGTGAAGGCGATGTCGGTGATAATGAAGAGATATGGATGACGAAATATGGTCGAAATTTGAAAATATGAATGAGATAAATTAAAAAGACTCGAAAATTCCATATATCGTTCACAAACTCAGTTTGACTTGACGAATATCCAGATTGCTCGCCATTTGGGAGATGATACGGTCTGAATAAGGAAGAAAAACAAAAAGATGAAGAAGACGGGAAAGTCAGACGATTGGTGATGATATTGAGCGTATTGATGAGACATGGCTGACGGAGGACTGTGAGAGAGTGGGAATTAGGTGAAATGGACATATTGAGGGCATACTTCTGATCGGGCATTGGAAAGTGAGGTGCGGATGGAGTGTAGAAAGAGGAAGGTTGTGGAGGAAGATCTGTCAATGAAACGGATGATGACGTTCTTGATGAACGTCTTGAAGACTTAAGGTGAACTGAGAGAGAAGAGACGAGAGAGCGAATAATGTGATGGTTGTTGACGATGGAGACAGTGCAGACCAGAGGCCTGAAGAGAGGCAGATGTCGATGAGATGGATTCGTCCTGAGTTGGTTTGTTCCGAAGGCGATAGTGAAGGTAATCTGTTTGATAGATTGATGAGGAAGAAGGAAAGGATGAAGAATGGAGAGATATTCAAGAAAATGAAGGAGAAGGTATGAATATTTTTGATTTTGTTGAAATGAGCAAGATAAGAAGAGAAGTTGAGGAAATGATAATTTAGAAAATAATTGGTAGAATTGAGACACCTTCTTCACTTGTCATCGTAGTGTTCTCGAATCTGTGGAACGGACTTGATCTACCCGTGAAACGACAACCTGTCTCGGTCACTGTTTCTGAAGCCGGATTCCTCAACTCAGGTCTCATCGATTGACAATGTCAGACCCAAATGGAGAGCCTACTGCCAAGAAACCGACAAAATCCAAGTTTTCAGCGTCCAAATCCAAACTCTCATAAGACAAGAAGAAGATCGAGAAGGACACTTCCACAACTGACAACTCCAAACCAGAATCAAAGACATCAATCAATAATGAGGACAAATCCGAATTAAAGAAAGATACTTCACAAGCCCCAGCAACCAAACGGGAATCTTCAGTTTCTCCAAAGCCAAATGGAAAGACTCCTATTACAGACTCCTCCTAAAGCAAGACACCGAAGGAAAGAGTACCAAACTCTCCTTCACCTCAACCACAGGCAGGAAAAGAGAAAAAACAAAAAAAGAAACTGCCAAACAAAAAACACCTGAAGAACCGAAGCTTGAACAAAAATCTCCTCCCGAGAAGGAAAAGTCAACCTCACAGCCTTCTGAGCAACCCATACCATCTCAAACCGAGACCGAACCGCCAAAAGACGATCCTCCTCCCAACCAGAATGAAGCAACGGAAGAGGACAAGCCGAAAGATGAAGAAGCTGAAGAGAAGCCTGTGAACATCGAAGATCAACAAATCATTATCGGCCGTCTGCAGAACATGACTTTTGAAGAGATGATCGAACTCAAACTGATGGAAGATGAAGAACGAGCGAAAACGAAGGATAAAAGGAACAATACCCACAACAAAGAACTCTCCAAAAGAATCCGCATCTGCAAACACATCCGAAACTACAGACGAAACCACTCCTCCGACAGCGAAGGATGAAACACCCACGTCTGCCACCACCTCACCTGACACAAACAGTCATCTCTCAACTCCCGATGGAGAGGTGGAATTGACGAAATGCGCGTATTGTCCAAGACATTTGCGAAAGACAGATTAGAGAAACATCAAGTCATTTGTTTGATGCGAGAAGTTGGGCTGATCAATCAACATCATCATATGTAAAAGAGACAATTGTTTTTCACATATTATTTCTGCACTTTATTGTGTCACAATGTTTTTTATCAATAAAAGAGTGAGTTGAGTCTGAGTGTCCGATGATGTGGGACATCGATCCGGACCGAAGATTTTTATGACTTCAAAAATTTTCACCCTGGTGGTAGTAGCAAATATTCAAATGAGAAACCTCTCAATGGGGGATAATTTTGAAGACTGAAGAGAAGAAAGGTTCCATATGAATCTAATTGAGATATGGGTTAGTCGACCCTAATGAATCGGTTAAATACCGTGATATAAAATGGATTTTGTAAAAGCAGGATTCATATTCAGAAAGGGAAGAAGGTTAATATTCCTTCACCTTTTACGTGTGGATAATTAAAATGGCAACATAAAGAAGCCTGTACTCATCAGGAAACACATCGGGAAGAGTTTTCTTTTCTTCTTAACGACTGATAAAGCTCGTTGTTAATATTATTTGCATGAGCATTGGGCATGGAAGCGGGTTAACCGGAGAAGTGGCCAATCAGTTGGAAGAGCCCCTCTATTTATATGAGGAAGACATTTATTGTTGATAGCAAGTAAAATGGTCCGATTGTGTTTTATGATCCTTGAAACTACAGGGGACTGAATGATTTTCACACGAGGTCGTACTGATAACCGCAACAGGTCTTCAAGGTGAGGAGCCTCTAGTCGATAGAAGAAAGTAGGTAAGGGAATTCGGCAAAATAGATCCGTAACTTTGGGAAAAGGATTGGCTCTAAGGATCGGTCCGTCGGGTTCGATGAAAGCGGGTTACTTATTTAGATGGATTGTGTTGATTTGTTGGCGGGCTTGGCAACAGGTCTGCTGATGAGTTGATATAGTCTGTTTAAGGGTGGCAGCGCGTGTCGTAAGTGTGCTTGATTGTGTGTCTATATTAGGGTTAGGGTTAGGGTTAGGGTTTAGGGTTAGGGTTAGTGAGCATGCCGGGTTATGGGGAAACCCTAAACACTTTTACAACACTTATTTCTCGATTTTGGGGGATTTGGATGTTGTGGGAACAATATGGCACTTTGCCAATCATTTTACTCTTATTTTTTCAACAATTACCAAGTTAGTTTGATCTACCCTTTATCGTCAATCTCATTTCAAATTAGTTTTTGATCTAACAACTTTTTTCAAAAACTAACCCTTGAATGCACTATCAAAGACCGATAAAGGAACGGTATTCTATTGTGTTCACTATTTTCACAATATATCCCTTTCTCAAAAATTTCCCACTTTTTTTCGACAGTTATACTAAAGCTCGCATCAGACAGAAGTATAATGAAAGATTACTTCGAGATGAATATGCTGACAGTTCTACTATGGATGAAAACGAATCTAATATCGAAAAAATTCCTTCCACACCAAAACGCCGACAGGAACTCCACAATCTCCTCGCCACCCCATCATTCGTCCATGACGCTCTCGCCACTCCAAAGTCCAACGTCCACATCAACAGGGCACTTCGAGAAGCGGATCCAAAAGAAGTCCCTGTGTTTCGAATCTCCGCCCCACCAAAACTTTCCCCCACAACTCGCCCACTATCCGAGCTTCTATCCCTCCTCCCTCCCTCCGAGCTTCCCATCCCACTGCTAAAAGTCAATCTGTGGCGAGATGGACAGAAAGTGTGGCTGACGGCTGATGAAGTGGAGAAATGGAAGGTGTTTGAGAGTGAAATGCCTGATTTGTCTGTTCAAGAAGTGAAGCGAGGAAGAAAGAAAGGGAATGTGGTGAAGGAGGAGCGACAAAAGAAGAAAACCAACTCGAAAACCACAAAAGCGAAGAAAAAAGAGAGTGAGGAGGAGACTATGAGCGAGGAAGTGAGCTGGTGCGATGTGGGAAGTGATGTGGAAGTTGCTATTACAAAACAAAAACGAAAACAATCAGAAATATGCGAGGACTCTTCATCATCATCCGAACCTTCCCTTGAATTCGAGCCACAACGCACCATTCGCATGACAACCCGATCTCATGCGCTCCCCGACGTCCTCCTTCTCCATCCACGGGTCATTCAGGACGACTCGTCGATGGAGGAGGACCTTGACATCCCTCAACCACTCCCTCCGTCACTCCCAGCAGCTCCTTCACGCTCGGCTTCTTCTATATCAGTCACTCCTTCACTCCTCCCAACCGCTCCTTCAGGCTTCTCTTCTGCCCCACCAAGCATCCCTTCGAATTCCTTGCTCATATTACAAACAGTGTTTGGTGATGTGGAACCTGTCCATCCAACTTTCTCTTTCAACTCATCAACCATCCCACAAACCGCTTCAGCAGACTCGGCACCCGTCCCTTCAGCCTTCCCTTCAGCCTCGCCACCCTTCTCTTTCAATTCATCAACCATCCCACAAACCGCTTCAGCAGACACGGCACCCGTCCCTTCAGCCTTCCCTTCAGCCTCGCCACCCTTCTCTTTCAATTCATCAACCATCCCACAAACCGCTTCAGCAGACACGGCACCCGTCCCTTCAGCCTTCCCTTCAGCCTCGCCACCCTTCTCTTTCAATTCATCAACCATCCCACAAACCGCTTCAGCAGACTCGGCACCCGTCCCTTCAGCCTTCCCTTCAGCCTCGCCACCCTTCTCTTTCAACTCATCAACCATCCCACAAACCGCTTCAGCAGACACGGCACCCGTCCCTTCAGCCTTCCCTTCAGCCTCGCCACCCTTCTCTTTCAATTCATCAACCATCCCACAAACCCTCTCTGCAAACTCAGCACCCGCCCTCCAAAGCTGTCCTTCAGGCTCGCCATCCTTCAACAACTTCACACAATCCACCTCACAAACCCTCTCTGCAAACTCAGCACCCGCCCTCCAAAGCTGTCCTTCAGCCTCGCCATCCTTCAACAACTTCACACAATCCACCTCACAAACCCTCTCTGCAAACTCAGCACCCGCCCTCCAAAGCTGTCCTTCAGCCTCGCCATCCTTCAACAACTTCACACAATCCACCTCACAAACCCTCTCTGCAAACTCAGCACCCGCCCTCCAAAGCTGTCCTTCAGGCTCGCCATCCTTCAACAACTTCGCACAATCCACCTCACAAACCCTCTCTGCAAACTCAGCGCCCGCCCTCCAAAGCTGTCCTTCAGGCTTGCCATCCTTCAACAACTTCGCACAATCCACCTCACAAACCCTCTCTGCAAACTCAGCACCCGCCCTCCAAAGCTGTCCTTCAGCCTCGCCAACATTCACCAACTTCGCCCAATCCACCTCACAAACCCTCTCTGCAGACTCGGCACCCGCCCTCCAAAGCTGTCCTTCAGCCTCGCCAACATTGAACAACTTCACTCCTTCACCCTTCTCATTCATCCCAACCATCATCCCTTCTGACTCCTCATCCATCCCTACAAACTCAGCTTTCGTGCCCAACTTCACTCCTTCACCCTTCTCATTCATCCCAACCATCATCCCTTCTGACTCCTCATCCATCCCTACAAACTCAGCTTTCATGCCCAACTTCACTCCTTCCCCCTTCTCATTCATCCCAACCATCATCCCTTCTGACTCCTCATCCATCCCTACAAACTCAGCTTTCATGCCCAACTTCACTCCTTCACCCTTCTCATTCATCCCAACCATCATCCCTTCTGACTCCTCATCCATCCCTACAAACTCAGCTTTCGTGCCCAACTTCACTCCTTCACCCTTCTCATTCATCCCAACCATCATCCCTTCTGACTCCTCATCCATCCCTACAAACTCAGCTTTCGTGCCCAACTTCACTCCTTCACCCTTCTCATTCATCCCAATCATCATCCCTTCTGACTCCTCATCCATCCCCACAATCGCTCCTCCTGACTCACCATCCATCTCAACCAACTCAGTTGCCCAAGTGAACGATGACTTGGATGAGTTGGAAAGAGACATCATAAACGATTGGTTGGACTACAAAGAAAGAGAAGAAATAGTGCCAGACCGTGATTTGGAAGAAGAGTGGTTGAGGGTGTATGCTGGACGACCCCGAATCACAGGACCAGTTCAACCTCGTTCCTTCAACATCGTCCCATCCAACTCGTTCCCGGCCAACGTGGGCACAAGCAAGCTCTCCAGAATCCTTCAATCCACTACACCAGATCAACTCGCGAACCCGAAGCCCAACGTTGTCCCCCTCCCAATGATTAGGCTAGGCTAGGCTTAGGCCAGGCTAGGCCAGGCTAGGCTAGGCCAGGCCAGGCCAGGCCAGGCCAGGGCTAGGCTGTGGGCCAGGCTAGGCCAGGGCTAGGCCAGGCCAGGGCCAGGGCTAGGCCAGGCCAGGGCCAGGCCAGGCCAGGGCCAGGCCAGGCCAGGCTAGGCTAGGCCAGGCCAGGGCTAGGC
>JARBJD010000685.1:0-23711 GCA_033064195.1 Blattamonas nauphoetae | reverse complement strand
CGAACGGAAGCATCATCTGTCCCAGGCAATCGTCGCAATCGACCAGAAATGGTGATGGCTCTTCAAACTCGCTGCGTAAGGACTTAGGGAAGTAGCTCTGGCAGAACATGTTCCCAATTGCCTCCAACTTGATCCAAATCCTCTCGCTCCACGCGTCAAGTTGGTCTGCCATATCCGAAGTGGTTGGTTCCGTTTAATTAGGATCGCGCCCGTTGGTTGCTCGTCTGCCTGTTCGAGTTCTGTCTCCAGTCGTCTGATGTCGACTCCTCGCCCTCTGAACTATCCCGGTCATCCTCATCATAATCAGTGGAGATTTCCCCGTCGGACCAGTCATCAATTCCAAGATCAACTTCTGCACTACGCCCCTCGGCAGAACCAGCCACGCCATCATCGCATTCGCTCCGGCTTCATCGATCTCCTCCCATCTCCAATCGACGACTTCAGGAAATGAACGCCCAGCGAGTCGATCTTGTTTGTGGAGTCCACTCGGAAGAACAGCAGAATCGACTCGAAGCCTGCGTTGTACAAGCTGTGTGGGACGAGGTGGAAGGTGAAGAAGTGATGAATGGTTGCGGTGCACGCTCGTTTGCGTTTCGACGTCCGTGCTGACAAGTGCTTTGTTCTTCAGATGGAGTTACACTGCTGTTCGAAGTGATTCCCCGACTTCTACTTCAATCGGATTTGGTGTTTCTTTCTTTTTGTTGACGAACTTCCTTTTTCTTTCTCAACTGGTCCGCTCGGGAAATGTGCGTCTTCCATCGCATTGACGAAGAATCGGCCCCACAGCCTGTCGTCGAATCTGTTCTTAGCTGAACATTCGAACAAGGCCATGTCTGGAAGGAAGGCGTGCAGTGTGTCGCATGTCCTGCTCGAGTCCACTCCACTTCGTGTCGGTGTTGGAGGAAACGACAAGCGCTGATTTCGAGTGGCTTTGATTTTCTTGCCTCCGATCTTCATTTTCGAAAATTGTGCTCCCTGACGAACAGCGCAGTTGGTCAGCCGTTGGAAGAGAGAGGGGATCATGAGGTTGGTGAGTTCATCGGATGAGTAACGATGCGCAGGATCGTCGAGGAATTTGTGCTGCACTTTCAGCTTCGTCGTCCACTTCTCTGCAACGATCTCTTCAGCACGCGGTGAAGCGTAGGCTGTTGTGAAGTTGTGCGGGTCGGCTTGCGGGCTGTCCAGAACAATCAGATTGTGGGAGATGGACTGCCCAATCACATCACCGCTCGCAATCACTTCATCTGCTCGCTTTTCAAGAGTTGGTCCCAGGTTCAAGCGAGGCTGAATACACCAGGGAGTGAATCCGTCAGTTTCGACAATTTGCTTCAGTCTTTGACGTCGGACAGTAGTGATATAGACGAAATGGGAACCAGATTGCCATAGGTGATACTCCTAGGAGAATTGGAACGAGAAATCAATTTGAATCTCAAAGCCAATTGATTTTTTTAATATGACTCATTCGAATTTCCATCTCACTTACTACTGAAATATTGACATTTCAGAGTAGTCAATATTTTGCTGTAAATTCGAAAATAATTGTCAAAAATGACCTCGTTTTGAAGCGTCTTTTTGAAGCAAATTTTGAGTACTTTCAGAAAACAAAGTCGATTTCTTTTTATTCAATTTTTAATTTGTATAAAATGAGCAGCGTCTTGACACCAACACAACTACTGGAAATTTTGGAAAAGAAAATTTGAAAATGAAATCACCTCCAACTATCAATCGACAAGGAACTACATATCTCACGGCGAGCACTTTCGAATATTATCTCGAAGAAAACCTGATGAGATTTATCGAGTGTACGTTCATAGTTTCGTCAAAGGATCTAGACCACATACGAATCGTCAGAGATATCTTCGAGTAACAAATTGTTGTACAAAAGAGAAGCTAATTGAATCAATGAAAAATGAAAATTGTGAACTCATTTCTGAATACACTCATTCTAGTACTCCAGTAACATATCGACACGAAGGAATTGAATGGATAGTGATCCCATCAAAATGGATGAAAGGATTCAGAACTCATCAGAATAAACGAAAAAGATTCACACAATCGTTTGTTGAAAATGAATTGAAAAAAGAGAATTGTGAACTCATTGGAACATACACAAAGGTACTTGAGCCATTCAAATATCGCTATTTACAATCAGGGAATGAGTATTACGTTCGCTTGGACAATTGGTTGTATTTTGGAGACCGACCTCACTTGAGAAAGTACCATGAAAGGTCATGAAAATACTGAAAATCTATTTTGACCACAAATCAGTCGAATCCAACAGTTGAACCATTTCGAACAATTCTGAAAAATTCTAAAATCTCGGAGACACTGTCGGTCATCGATCAAAACAATCCAGATGAAAATCGGTTGAGAATTCGTCGAGCTGTGTACCGGACTTAGGTCGAAAAAGTGACGAAAAGTCGATGTTCGGATTTCGCCACTATGAACACCTTTATGTCTCAAATTGTGTTCAAACACGTTCTAAAATTACAAAATTGATTTTGATAGGTGAAATTTTAGGAAAAAGCACTTTTGAAAAAAGTTAGATCCGACCCCACAACATATTTTGAAAATGACAAAATTTTTAAGGAGGAGAAAGTGACGTCTCGCTCTTTCCTACACGTCACTTTTCACCCTCTAATGGTCTCAAAACATGTTAAATCGGTAGTTGATAGGTATTCGCGTCATTCGGTTCTAACGATCCTCGACACACGATCGTTTTCACAATTTTCACCAATTTTCATTTCTCATTGATTTCCGTTTAACCACTTCGCAATCATCACTAAACAACCCTTTTTGAGAATTCTGGTTGTACATCACCTATAGTTCACTTTTATGGACGGTTCTTCGATCACACCTCTGACGACACTCTTGCACCAACATTTTGACACTATGGATTTTGAATCCGATTTTCACTGCAAATCCTTCTTTCTCACGGTATGAGTAAGGTGTGCTCAAATTTTGAGGAGATTTTGTCGGATAGTTCTCCCATAAAGTCACTTTTCATGTTTTCACTTCACAACTTTTGACCGTTTTTGTCACTTCAAAACCGACTGTAGTCCCTTTCATTTCATCACTTTCTCTCCCCATTTCACATTTGATCTCTTCACCATTCCTCTTCATTTTGCTCATATCACTTCCATTTTGTGGGCCGTTCTCACTTCACTAGCACATCATTTTAGTCGAGTTTTCATCAACTTTTCACAAAAACAGAGTAAAAGAAAGCAAAACAACCAACAATGAAACGGGCAAGTATGAAACTGAGAGGAAATTGACGATCGTGAAAATGGTGTGAAATGTGACACCAATAGTGAAAAGGTCGCTTGTGTTCCGGTTTTCTCTCTTAACAACAACAAAAGTGCTCAAAATGTATGTGAAATGTTGGATTTTCCGGAAAAATTCCGAGATATGAAGTGAGCCGTTGAATGGCGGATCTCGGTAAAAGTTCGGAAAACTCAGTAAACGGAAATTAGTGTGTTGTATTTGAGAACAAGATTAAGAGAAAGAAACATGAATGAAGTGGATATTATGGATAAACAACGAAAAACGAAGATGGAAGTGGTCGTCAAAATGAAATGGTAACTAGTGAAAATGAAGTGACAATTCAATCAAAACAGACAAAACAGAGCTGAAAAGAGAGAAATGAGAGTGGCATACCTTTTCCGTAAAAGTACCGAGATCCACGACCGATCCTGAAACCTCGAATATCTCTGCAAAAGTTCGGAAAATCCAAAAAACGAAGCATACCACGATGATCCTGGAGTGCAGGAGAATCTAAAACGCACTGAATCAGAACGAAACTATCACTTTCGAGAAATGATTGATCGAACCCATTGATCCTCGATTTCAGCGACAAATCCAAAACTGAGAAAACAACGAAAGAAAATTTATGTTTGAGTTTTTTAATTTGTATTAAATGAATCCAACTGCGATGTACAAAGAAAGACGTCGAGTATGTTCAGAACAAGCATTAATTGAATCAATGAGAGAAGAGAACTGTTCGTTAGTCTCTGAGTATGTCAGAAATAATGTGCCGGTGACGTATGTTCATGAGGGAGTTCAATGGCGAATAAAACCAAAGTTGTGGAATCAAGGAAACCGACCTCACTTAGCGAAACGTCGACACTATACTCAATCATTCGTCGAAAATGAACTGAAGAAATACAATTGTGAGCTCGTAGGTGAGTACACCAAAGTTCTGGTTCCATTCACATATCGAGAGATTGGTGGAAGTGAAGTGTTCAGAATTAGACTTGATGCATGGCTGACTGCTAAGAAAAGCCCCATCTGAGAAAACAGAAATAAACGCTCAACTTTTTGTATTTTCTGATTTTTATTTTGTAGTAAATGACACTGCTAAAACCAATCAAGGATAGAATTCAAGAAATTCGAAACCTCTTTCCGAATACACAATTTCAATTTAGTGATGGTCGAACGTATAATCCCGTCAGTAAGAATTATCAACATCACAGATCATTTCTCCTGAATATGCTTCAACACACAGATCTCGAGTTTCCACATCCAATAAAGAACCTCGATCTCAATCTCATTCCAGATTTTATTGAACAAGTTAAACTTCGACAACAGATGGCATCAGAAGATCGACTTGCTCACCGAATGATTATTGAGAACATGAAAGCAAATCCAAGAGTGAACAAAGATGAACTGAAAAAGCAAGTGTTCAGAATGACGTGGAAGCTGAAATCAATTGAAGAGAAGTTGATGGATCATTGGATGAAGAATCTGTTGATCATTCAAAAGAAAAATGAACAAATGGAAAAGAGACAAGTGCAGACATTTGATGGATTTGAAGAATGTATATTACTAGCTGAACCACGCGACAAAGCAGCATTCAATTCTTGTCTCATGGATGCACGAAGGAAGTTCAAAAAGAATGAGGTCGAGAAGGTTGAAGATAATGGAAAACCATATCAGTTGTACTTCCACAATCATCTGAAGAATGTTGAAGAAATCACAACATTCATCAAAGCAGTATTCGACAAAGAGAAGGATCATCCATTCAAGATCAGCATTGACTTTGGAAAGATCATCGAGAGAAAAGACAAAGATGAAACAATCTTACAATGACTTCAGACCAGAATTGGAGAACACATCGAAGAGTTTCCCAACAGTGATCAGAAGTGAAGCAGACATCAATGAGTATTCAAAATATGCGATCAATCTGATCAAAGAATCACAGGAGAGAACACTGATGGATACGAAGACAATGTACATCGCATTCCACTCCATTCTGGTTGCAGTCTATCGATTCCCAGTAGCAGGAAAAGCAAATGCCATTCTCACTGAACACATCAAAACGAGGAATGTTCGGTACATTGATTCTGAGTTCAACATCTGCTTCTTTCAGTCTCTGTCATTCCTCACACTTCCTGAAGTTCCAGGTAAGAAGATATCAATCAATATGAGAAACGTTGAAGCAAAACGATTGTTTGCAGAATTTGAGAATCTCACACACCTTCGACCACACCAGCTTACTGAACACTTACGCAATTATCCTGGCTTTGATATTGCATGTGACATAGAAAGCGATGCAAAGATTCAACATTACCATTCACATTTATGAGTACGACGAAGACAAGAAGAAATACTTCCTCAGTCAATCGTATGTCAACGAAAATGATGATGCTCGTGTTCTTCCCATTCTAATGATTCCACTAACAGCCACACTCGTCCATGTGATGTTCATTGTTGATCCTGGGGGAAAATCACTGGATACAAACTCTGTCCATACTGTCAGTCTAGAGGATTCCAGGTGAAGAATAAAAAACTACAGCAGAGATTTTTGAGAAGCATCTCAGAGAGTGCAAAGGGATTGATGGAAAACATGTGAAGAAGATCTCCCTTGATAAGACACCAAGACCATACGTTCCACATATTCTCAACAATAGAACGTATGAATTTCTGATGGCACACAAGAGGCAAGACGAATTCAAACCAACACAATATTACATCACTTATGACTTTGAAACAATGGAAGATCTCATTCTGGACAACTTGTTCTCTGATGACAACACTCAATTGATCTCTCATTTGAAACCTCTCTCTGTTGCATCTGCAATCAAAACAAAATCAGGGTGAAGTCAATCTACTTTGATCTTCCGAGATGGAAAGGACTTCGTGAAGCAATGGATCAGAGAACTCTTCAAATATGCCGAGACAGTTCGAGTAGACAACTCCTATAAAGATACAGAAATTCCCTCTCAGAATGAAGTCAGTGTTATCGGATTCAACAGCTCTAGATTCGACATCAATCTCATATTCTGTGATCTCGTTGACAAGGATTGGAAAGTGGTGAGCTTCCTTGGATCAACAACAAAGTACAAACAAGTACTGATCAGACATGAGAAAACCAACAGGTGCTCCGCTTTATTGACATGATGTCATACACTGGACCAATGACATTGGATAATGCAGTGAAAGCCTTCGGAGGAAACACTCTCGCCGAGAGCTCGACGCCTTGCAAAGGCAAGACCATTCTTCAGAAATCATTCTTTGCTTACGAATCATTTGATTCATCAGACTACGACACAGTGTTGAGCAAACAAGAACCATTCTCCAAATATGAATTCTACTCCAGTCTGAACAACATTGAAATGTCCGATAGTGATTACCAAATGTACCTTGATGATTGGAAGAAACAAGGATTCAAGAACCGTTGGGATTATCTCAAATTCTACAACATTAGAGACGTCGAATGCATGATTGCACCACTTGATAATCTCATTGATCTGAACTTCCAATACAAAGTGGACATGTTGCACAATCTCTCACTATCAGCAAATGCTTCCAGCAATCAAGTACGCTTGTGCCTACAAGGACTTTGATATCGATGATGATTTCAATGGAGTGGATCAATCTGGTGAAATAAAAATCACAAAACAATACTGGAAGTACAAGGTTGCATCGTACATTAATCAAGACCAGAAAGCTCATCGCAATACTACCAAAACGTAACTGAATCTGACTATGATTGGTTCGTTCAACAGTGCAAGAGAGTGTGCTACATCTGCAAGAGTCACTTCTCACAAGCAGTAAGACCAACACTGGATCGAATCGACAATTCGAAAGGACATTCAAAGAGAACGTGAAGATCTGCTGTGATTACTGCAACACCTACAAGTCAGACAAAGATGAGCATCTCACACGATTGAGAATTCAACTCAAGAAGTACTGCATCTGGAAATCATTGCCAATGACTCTAACACACGAACAGACATATCACAAACTGAGAGCCGCAGTGACTGGTGGATTATCGAATGTTCAACATCGACAGAACATCAAAGACGTGACACCAATCAATCACTTCACGTATGAAGACGGAAAAGTTATCTCAAAGGATACAGAACATAAAATGACTCATGTCTGCGGTGTTGATTTCAATTCCCTGTATCCAAGTGCTTTCTCATCAATCAAGAACAAGAACAATCCATACACCAAACACAGAATGTACATGCCAGGAAGATGTTTGTACACTCTCACCTCGAGGGTTCGAAGCCTCTAGCAAGACAGCAACAGGAGAAAAAGAATGTCGAAAGATCATCGAAGACAAGAATCAGAAGACATTGTTCGTTGCAGAGTTGAAAGGGCACATAGACGAGAAGCACATAAATGAGTTCATTAATTTCCCACCAATCTTCAGGAACATCATTGTCAATACAACAGAAGAGAACATTGAGAGAAGACTTATTCACTGATGAAGAAACATGGATTGAAGACTGATGACAAACAAAGAAAGTTGACACAACTCTTGAGCACACACGATCAGTATATGTTCTTTTCGACATACTATCTGTGGTTCCTCATCGACTACTGTCACTTCATTGTAGATGACATTAAGAGTGTGATGGTATTCTCGAGACATGCTGGATTTGAACCATTTGTGACCTCATTTATGAATGATCGAATTGAAGCAATGAAGGTTGGAAACAAGGAAAAGAACAATTCTGTAAGACGAACTTGAATGGAAGTTACGGATACGATGGAATGAACACTGAGGAAGTACAACTCAATCACAATCTGCAATGAGAAGAGAACATACTTGAAACAGATGATGAAGGATTTGTGGCGACTCGAGAGATCAATGAGGACAACTACATTGTGATTGAAGACCGAGAAAGCATCATGCAAAACATGTCTGCAAGAAGCAGTATTCACACTCGACAATGCCAAGTTCTGGTATCTGAACTTCATCTACAACTTCATGTACAAATGCCTAGACATAAACAAGATTCACTTCTGTGAGGGAGATACTGACTCTGCGTACTGGGCAATTAGTGGTGATCGAATGCCGGTATCCATCAACAATTTGAACATGTGATTGCTGACAAGGAATTCTATGATGCACACAAATATGAATGGTTTCCCAATCCTGAAAAAGGAGTTGATGATGAGAAGAAGCTGTTGGGATTAGCAATTGAGAAGGAAGGTGAACAGATGATCTGTCTTGCACCCAAGTGTTACTTCACTAGATGAGAAATGCAAAATCAAAGGAGTGTCTCTGAAGAAAACAAATATCACAGTGACGATTATGTCAAGTGCCTCAACGGAGAGAAAACAGTGACTACAACACTGAACTTCCAGACAAGAAGGATCGTGAGCGAAGATGACAGCAATGGATTTGAGATTGCCAAAATACAACAGCAGAAACTCAGTCTCAGTGGAATCCATCTGAAGCAATCGTACTTGAAAATGAATCATGTCCTCCATTCATTCATGGACTGAAAGCAACTGATTCTATCATTGAATAAACACAAACTTTATTTTTGAATAAATGAACACACGACAGATCAATACATTAGTGAATAGGTTACTGAATTGCACACAACACTCTAAAAGAGAAAATATTCAATGTCAAGTTCAATAGAACCAACACATTACCAGTATATGACGTCTATGATTCACATGGAGAGTATGTTGCAAACGATGAAACATACTTCGAGGATTGGTTCAATGGAGATCTCTCTCAAAATTAACAGTTTCAGATGGAACAAAAGTAGTCTCACAGTTTCTGATTGAATTCTTGGGAAAACGTTTTAGTGATGGGAGATGTGAAACAGCATACAAAAATATCAAAAATATCATCGAAAGTACAATCATGACACTTCTCTCACCAAGAGTTCGAAACCCTGCAGAGACAAGACCAATCCCAATCCCAACTCCAGTGCAAAGACCAATAGTTATAGAACCACCTGAATATCGTATTATTCCTGGACAGAAGAGAAACTTAAAATCGGCTGGGTTTGAATATGAATATCCAATGAAGGAGAGGAAATTTGAAGAGGAGGACGATGATGACATAATTACATAATCCACCAATGTCAATCAGAACAACTCCATTCAACCAACCAGTGAGAGAGATCAGACAGTACGAACCTACGACACAGCAAGTGCTCAATAAGTTGGCACATATGAAAGGATTGTTTGATCATCAACAGAGAAATGACTCAGAAGATGAACAGATAAAAGCTGAGAACTCAATCATGAATAATCAAAGCAAATGGAACACTTCATTACCTCACACATTCTGGATGCAAATAAGATGAACAGAGACACATTTGTTCGAGCCTCGATTAACAGAACTATTGCGAACGATGATCTTAACTTCATTCTGACTCACACAAAACAAATACCATTCGGAGGAAGATCATTTCAGGATTGGTATGAGGAATTTGATCATAGATGGAGTGTTGCACATCCGAGGAAAATCCAGAGAGAAAAGGAAGTGACAGAATGAGAATTGATCCACCAATGATTCCAAAAGCAACAGAAAAATAGTGTATCCATTTCAGGTCGAAAATGCAGTTCATGTCGAAAGCAATTACAGGTGATCCACAGAAGACTTCAGACAGAAAGGTTCCTCAGAATTGTGATCGACCATACTTTTCTCCCAAGTTCGGATCATGGGAAATTGATCTGGTTTTCATTCAATCACCAACGTCGAAAACAGTACTTCAGATCTACCTCTTCGCAATTAACATCAACACAAAATACCTGGTGGTCATTCCAGTTCTTGATAAATCATGGAGCAAAGTCAAGACAGCAATCAATGATCTGATTAATCATCGTGGAGTTCATGTCAACAACATTCGTGGTGATGGAGAAGCAGCATGGACTAGTGGAGAAGCACAAACGTATTTTGAGCAACAGAAAGTCAGCACTTATTTCACAAGCTCACCATTCACAAATCACAACAGAATTGTCGATCGAGTGATAAGAACAATCAGAGATGGATTCCAAGACAATGCGACACAAATGGCAAATCATTCATCGATGAATCAGATGGTGGAATACTACAACATAACTCCACATCGAGCATACTGGAACAAGTTCACTCCACAGCAAGCACAAAACAATCGTGAAATCGAAGCACTGTATATCTCCAGTTGTGAAGAACAATTAAAGAACATCCAAAGACAACAGACAACACAACAGCTATGGAGATACAAACCAGGAAACATTCTGTTGATTCACCTTGATTTGGACAAGACAGTTGCCAAGTTTCAGAAGAAGCGAAGACAGTTTCAATTCGTGGGGAAATTCATTGAATATAAACACGGCAATGTGGTAGCTACTCTACTGAATGGTCTCACATGTCTCTCAAAAGTTGTCTACGTTCCAATTCAGCACACCAAGTTCCATGCAGACTCAATTGACGACTTAACTCCAGAGTTCATTGCTGAATTTAATTTAATCTAATCTCAAAATGTTTCAGATATTTTTATTTCATCTAAATGACATCACTGAAAATATTAGAACCGTTTGATCCTGAGCAGAAAGAGTTCACAAACATCCACGACTTTCAGAGATACTTGGAGAAGAATAGAAAAGAACTGAATGAGTACACAACACAGAAACTGAATAGGATGATCCAAATTGATGGATACGAATAACAAAAATAAGAGGTGAGATTGCTCTGAGGAAACAATATGTTGATGCTTCCACTTCTCCTTATTCACTCTCGATTGATCAAAGATTATCAGACATTGAAGAATCAATTCGAACGCTGACAGACTCGATTGGAAGACCATTGGGAACCTCATCAAGAATTAACAGACCCTTCTGATTAATCCATCTTTGTTGATCTCATTCAGTGCTACTCCATCAGTATTGTATCGAAGAATGACTGCTTCACATTTTTGTTTTCGTTGATACGCAGTCCAGAATTGTCGAATATCAATTGGTGAGTTCAATTGAGGATAGACTCGACTGATTCGTTCTTTATTGAATCCTCCAAAGATCCACATCGAATCAATGTTTGACTTCATATCTGCTGACAAACTGAAGAGCTCATGCATTGTCAGAAAGAACGTGAATTTCGGCTGTCGATTCTCCAATAACAAGTCCATCATTGTCATTCTATTTTTGGATGTTCTACGTTCCCCAAGGATTCTGCGACAGTCATCAAGGAGTATAATTGTTTGGAGATTCTTCACTGAGAAATCGTCAATATAAAGTGAGTCAAAGAGATCCTCCCTGCATTCATCGGTGATTCTATTCTGCCACTGATTGTCTATGATCTCTTCATAAGCAGCTTTTGATTCAGAAAGTTCCAACAGAAATGGAAGAGCATCATCGTATTTGACTTTCACATATGGAACGTTCAGAATTGGTTTGAATTTATCGAAGGTTGGGTCAATGTTCTTATCAGTGACGAAGACGAACAAGTGAAACAGTTCATTTCTGACTTGGACATTTTGGAGCTTGGCAACCTCTCGAAGAGCATTAAATGTTTTCCCACTTCCTCTGTTTCCAACAAGGACATTTACACTATTGTGATTGAAATTCAGATCTGGATGTATTTGTGATTGCACTTCATGAGAAACATTCCTGGCAGATGCTTCACTTAATTTTGCATTCACGTATGCGGTTAATGATTGATTCGATTTGTTCATTTGTGATTTAACTCTAATTAAAATATACTTTTGGTTTTTTTATTTTGTATGAAAACACACAATGTCACAAAAGATAGTGTACGTTCAACCACAAAGAAAAGCACAAGCGAAGAAACCAAGAATGAGATACGGACCAGAGACTCAAGCAGCATTGAAACGTATCTATGCCGACGATGATATTCAAACCAGACGCAATGATGCTCTGTGTAGTCTTCCATCAGCACGTGAGTATATTACAAGAACAGGACGAAATTGGACTGCGAAAGTAGAACAATACGGACAAGTTCCTGATGTGATGGTGTACGATAATGATACTGGAGATCTGATTGCAGTCAATGGTGCCATGCTAACTCCATACAACAGTAGACCAGTCAAAGAGACATACTACGCCATGAATCCAACACCAGATATGCGAAGACAGACATCCTATACATCGTTCAATCAAGAGAATGGAAGGAAAATAAAAGCAGTGCATAGGAATTTCCTCAAGAATGGAACATACGATTTACCAACCAATTATCGAGACATCAGTTATGCAGAGATGAAGACTAAACGATCTCAACAACCATATGCAATTATGAAGAAAGTTGTTGGCGACTTCATGACAAGTGTATTGGGAATAACTCGTGCAAGTCAAGGAAACCCCGCAAATCTTGAGAAACATGTATTAGACAATATGGTGTTCAATTCGATTCAATCGACAGTAGCATCAAAAATGTGGGACAGATGGCTTCAGGATCATGTACAGGACTACAATCCCAGTATGAAACAAAAGAAAGCCTTCAAGGAACAGATTCATCCAGTGTTTCTCCAAATGATCACTCAAGACTCAACTTTCTTAAAAGAATACTTCAATCGCTATTCAGATGACATATCGACACTTTGCAATGAGCTGACACGCTAAGCCTATGCAACAAGAACAGATGATGATATCGATCAGTACCAAACTGAAATGCCTGGATATTATCGATTTGCTCAGTTGGACAGTTCTGGAATGGGAGAAATAGATCGAGCAGAATTGTGAATTTAAAAACATTAATATATATTTTTTATTTTTATAGAAAGTGATGCAACCAATTCTAAGTTGTCAATTTACGAAACACACAAGTTCTTCTTCAGTACCAACATCAATCACCAACAATGTCATCATCGATAACAAAGGTTCGAATTCTGGAAGGTTGAATAGTGAGCAAAGTGCGAATGTGGAGATGGACAATGAACGAGGTCCTTACGATCCACCACTGGAGACCTATCCATCAGCTCCAATCCAAAGTCGTTCCATTCCACTACGCGAGTACACTTCTATCATTGCTGCATTCAAAGATCAGCTCCTGCTTGTTTACAAGAATGCATTTGCCTGTGAAAAGAAACTACTGAATAACCTCATTGAACCATCAAAGAAACTGATCACAAACCAAAGTGATTTATGTGCACTGATTGCGACACTCACTGGAATCAATGATGTGGTGATTGAACTGGATGATTTATCTGATAAGTGTTTATGTCTGAATAAACTACCTGTATTTCGAACAATATTCAAGATCCTTGTTGGAGGAAAAGATATGAATATCGCCTATAATGAAGCATACAACACTATTCTCAATTCTGGCATTTCTCTGACGAAAGCAATACCCCGTTAGGGTAGAAATCTCTTCTGAGATTATTTCCTCGTTAAAATTATAAATGAATTGTATTTTTTATTTTTACATAAATGGCACCAGGAAGTTTCAACAAACTCAAAAATATCGGCAAGCAATTCTTTCAATTCATCAAACCTCTAGCTCCAACATTACTTCAAGTCGGTGGTGGATTGCTCTCACAAACGAACAGTAAATTCGGACAAACAGCTGGAGGAATACTCAATGGATTAGGAGGAATGATGGACGTTTATCAACAAAATAAGGCGATCAATCGAGCACCAAAACCACAGATGATCGAGTACGAACCTCCACGAAATGGACGATACTCCAATGATGATATGCCACTCTCGTCAAATTCCAAAATTCAATTCAAAGGATAAACATTCACTAGTATTCGAATATTTTTATTTTACATAAATGGCACCAGGTTGGTTATCAAAATTAGCAGCAGTTGGCAAAAATATACTCAGAGTTGGAGCTCCATTTCTGAATCTCATTCCCTTCGTTGGACCACTGATCTCGAAGGTAGCACAGACAGGAGTTGAGATGATACCAGATGTGAAATCGGATCAACAAATCCATGCTGAAAAGATGGCTCAGTATGAGCAAGCAATGAATGAAGGAAACACAGCAGTTGCAAACAAACTCAGAGGTGAAATACTGAGATTGGAAGAAAAGCTGAAACCAAAGAAGAAGAAAGTCAAAAAGAAATAAGCAATGCAGTTTTTTTATTTTTGTTAAAATGAACTCACATTTAACACATCTGACAAACAAAAGAACTGGAGCATCATCACTGACTGGAAATACCACTGGAAGGATAGAATACACAAGAGATGACATGGGTCAAATACAACAACAACTGATGTCCGAACATCACATCAATTACCTCATGAATGATGGAGCCCACAGTACTTCGATTCAAGAATTGAAACCATCAGAGAATGCACGCTTCTATACAGGACAAGAGATAATCATTCCATTGACTGGCAATCAAGACATTTGTCAAATTGATGATTCCTTCATTACGTTCACAATGACTGCAACATTGAAACTCAATAATTGGCAAACTACAGCTGGAAAGGTTGGATCGTTCATGAATGAGAGAATCTTCATCTTCGTTGGACTCAAGCATTCAGCATCAATCTTTCGTGACCTTACTGTTCTTCACAACAATCAGAGAATCATAAGCACAACAAACAATGATGTTTCAATGGAGTCTCACATCTACAATATGATCAAACCGAAGAGTCAATTGGAGAATCGAAAACATTGTCACACTCCATGGCAGAATGCATGGAATCATGATGAATCAGTTGCTGGTGTTTATATTCCACTTTCTGATTTTACAACGACGTCAGGAACAGGAGTGTTTCAAGACACTATTGATGTACCAATTCGTGTGTCGATTAATCTTGAAGATCTACTGATAGTCTCTGGAATGACTGACTATCCAAAATGTCTCTTTGGTGATTTGAAATTGAGTGTTCATATGAATGAAGATGCATTTGTTTGTTGTTCTGTAAATCCTGAACTCACTTTGAAAAATACCCTATCATCACTCGTAACTGGAACAGCTGCAGCGCCAACTATTAAAGCAGCAATTCTCAATTGCATTCAACATCGTCCCTATTTTCTGAATAATCTTGTCACCTCATGCACAAAGAACTTCGTTCAAATTGGTCAATCATTTCAGCAACCAACAGTGACTCAAGACATCGTGTATAATACAGCTGGAACAGTCACTAAAGAACCAGAATTCGTGGATCAGTACATCTCACTGAATATATTGCAATATCA
This sequence comes from Blattamonas nauphoetae, assembly GCA_033064195.1. NCBI lineage: Eukaryota > Preaxostyla > Oxymonadida > Blattamonas > Blattamonas nauphoetae. The sequence goes on along the minus strand of JARBJD010000685.1, from coordinate 8,362 downwards.
AATTGATGATGTGTATTGCATGAGTGCTGGATACAATATGAAAAAAGATGCAAAATTGAAGCTTAAAGAGATGTATCAGAATCGTCCTGGAACCATTCCAGCAGAGAAGATCTCATTCTATCCATTTCAGAAGACACCGACTCCATCAGGTATTGATTGTACTCAACAAATGGTCCTTGTGAACGCAAAGGATATTATGCTCCTGTTTCGTCATTACGACAATGAAGTCACTTGTTTCCATAATCCAATGCAGAAGAACATCCAAGTGAAACTACTCGACAAATACTATCCAGATCAACCGACAACCACAATTGGAGCTCGCTTTTATCAGATCGCATTGTCAACTCTCAACCTTGATTCTTATCTAACTGTTCCAGATGATTTGGAGCGATCACTTACAGATTCTCTCGTTGAAGAGAAACTCACTGGTGATCAGAATTATCCCAATGAGACAATGACAAGAGTACGACCAATTCATGACAATTCTGATTTTCTTTTATGCTTCTCAACCCAGAGAAGTGGATGTCCAACAAACTGCAATGATTCGATCAGTTCAAAAGGAAACACTGCTGTCACTTTGAGATCACATCCAATATATCAAGGGAATCTTGACACATACTATAATGTATTCAACCCAAGTCAAAGTGGTGGTGATATGACAACATTTACGCATCCTCCAGCACCGATACTTGCAACTACTGCAACAACGTGGTGGGTCTTGCGATACAGCAATGGTGAACCAAAAGTTGAGTACTATCCTAATCACACATTGAAAACATTACATAAAGATTTAGGAATTAATCCAAATTGAAAATGACAAAAGAAAATAATGATATTGTATTTTTTATTTTTCTATAAATGAGAAGTATCAGATCAAATCAATCCAAACCAACATCGACACTAATCGAACAAATTGATAGATGTGTCATTAACCCGATTCTGTCAACAACCCGGAACATGGGGTTGAAACAAACCATATTGGTCAAACTAAGAAAACAATAAAATTTGAGAATTTTCTCTCTTGGCGAATCAGAGAAAACCCCAAAAAACCTCGTTTAAGGCCCTTTTGGTAGTGTGTCCAAATCATATCTCCACAACCTGTGGACCAATTTTGATGAAACTTTCCACAGAAACGTTTTTTTCGTGAAACTAAAATATTGAAAAAATTTTGAAAAAAAAATGTAGGGTATTTGGAAAGTTGCGAAAAAACGTCATTTTTCTCCACAAAAAAACATTTGGGAAAAAAAAATTTATTTTTTTGTGAGTCTTTTTTCGATATATTCACGATAAAAACGCTTTTTATTTGGTGTAAAACGGATATCTGGTTGTGGAGATATGAGCTGCAAAAGTTTGAAAAAATGGGTGTGTTCCTGCTGTTGATAGTATTTTGAGGTTTTCTCCGATTCCCCGCGGAATTGAATTCTCAAATTTTATTTTTTTCTTAGTTTGACCAAAACGGTTTATTTCAACCCCAGGTTCCGGGTTGTTGACACGGACCGGGTTAATGACACATCTATGAAGTGCAATCATATATGCCAAAACAGTGGGATTCAGAACCTCACATCTACTCAATTCAGGAAGTACATCCAACAAATCCTCCTATGCCATGCAGAATCGGAGATGAGATTGAAGTTCCATTGTGCTATGATGGTCATGATGTGACTGAATTTGCGAAGAGTCATTTGCGTATCGATCTTACTGTTACTGTTCCGAGATTGGGTTCAGACGGTAACAGTAATTCTTATCTTGGACTTCGTGGAATGTTCTACGGATTCAAATCATCCTCAGATGCAATTCGGGACATGAGACTCGTCGATAGTCAAGGAAACATTATTGACAACACACTCCAGAACAATCACATCCATGAATCATTTCTGTATCACACTTTCAAGTCATTTGAGGAGAAAAACAACATGAAGCATTGTTATAGCCTGTGGGAAAATGTTCAGAGAATGGATCCGAGTGTCTGTGGATTCTATCACATTAATGTGGAGGGTTCGTTGGATGGACAACTCCTCACATGTACTATTCCGTTGGTGATTCCATTTGTGAATCTCCTTCCACTGAGTACCTTTGATCAGTACCCGAATTCCATCTTTGGTAATCTGCGTCCACGAGACATGGAATTTATGTACCATGGAGAATTCACAACTGTTTCACAGGAATTTACACAAATAGGAAATCCAATACAACAAATGATGACCACATCTGGGGATGTTGTGGAGATTTTAACTATGGAAGACACTACCACAGTTCTTGCTTCATCAGTGGACAAAGTCACGACAGTTTGTTATGGATATCAAATCACTGATGCAACAAAACAATCCCTCTTCAACACTTATTCGAAGACTCTTTATGTTCTGAAAGCAGAAAGAATTGACACTCAATCATTTCAATCAAAAGCAACAGCGATGGGAGTGAGATCGAACATTAGTATCAAACTCAACAATCTCATGAATCTAATGTGCTTATTCCCTGAAAGACCTAACAAGTGTACAGTCTTTAGAAATCCTCATTACGTTGGTCACTTCGAAATGCTTGGATCCAACTTTCCCAATTTCCCGATATCAACAATATCACCAGAGTTCTATCAAATGATGATGGTGAATGGTGATTTCATTGGTTGTTCCGCAACAGAAGAGTTTGAGAATTCCATCTGTTCATCTCGCGTTTATAAATATATCTTCAATAGAGAAGAAAAACAAAGATCGAGAAGAAGACCCATCACAGACGAGACATGCTTCACATTCATGGTTCCAACAGATCGTAGTGAAATTGCTGGTGGAGAAGAAGGTATTTCGACAGCTGAATCAGTCAATATTGTCTTCAGAGGAACTCCAATCATTCAAGGTCAGCATGATCCATATTTCACATCAACTCCAGAAGGTCCTCCTCCACCAATTCTAGCACTACATCAAGCGACATACTGGCTGTTCTGGATTGAGAATGGACAACCACGAGTGCGATATGTCATTGATCGTCGACTCCAAGAAGCTTATGAAGAAGTGAAGAGGTTATTAAGAATCAAATATGACATTTTATTTTTTGTAGAAAACACCAATGGTGAAGCGTTATTTCTCAATTCAGAATTCTCACTGCTCAATTTCCTCCTGATTTTACCAATTCCAGAAATCAAAAATATGTTCACTTCCTTGACTGCAAACTCATTCATGTGAAGGAAGAAATTAATGGTTCAACAACTGTCATTTCAAAAGATATTCCACAGCATATTACAATCCATGGTGATTGGATCCAGACTGATGCCTTCAATGATTCAGATGTTGCTTTCTGTAATGAACAGATTGCGAAGCGAAAGAAGTGGGAATTAAGCACTCGACAATCAATTGTGAAGATCTGGTTCAAAGACAGTTCTGGTGAATCAATCGAGATGGAGACATCGGAGACAATCAATGGAAAAATAAATAAAGAGTATTATGAATTTCTGGTTGATCTCATGTTGGAGTATTGATTAGTGAGTTATATTTTTGGATCAGTTCATTGATGAGTGTCTGTTGTTGTCCGACGATAGAGGATAATTCCTGAATGGCTTTGATACAGAAACAAGAGAGTTCTGCATAATCAACTTGAAGACAATCTGGATTGGAATCATTCACAACCTCTGGGAATATCTCTTGGATCTGTTGTGCAATCACTCCAATGTGTTTCTTCTCACTTTCCTTCTTCAAACATTCACATTTCTCTTTGCAGTTCTTCAAGTGTTCTTCATTGGTTTCGTTCTCGATTTGTCTTGTAACTTTGTTGATCTTCGAGTCAGATGTGTTGAATTGGTACTGCACAATTTCCACTTTATTCAGTTGCTCAAGAACATCAGGATATGGTTCAATATTCCTTTTGACTCTTCTGTCTGACAGTTGAAAAAAACTTCCTGTTGTGGATATTGAAAACACTCCTGAACCTGTGTCCTCATCGTAGTAATACAAAGCTGGTGAGTCACACGGTGACCACATAATTATTCCATCACCATTGAACTGAATTCCTGAAGTTTCTGCAATCGATTGTGAAATTGAAATGCCAGACTTAAATGTTGAAGCCGGATATGTTCCAGGATACTTCGGAAGTGATCCTTCTGATATGTTCCAATTCGCTCCATTCACACTGATCAATCCTCCTATTGTTGGTGTCGTGATCGATCCATTTGTGCTGACTACTTTTTGGATTGATGATATCGCTGTCTTATGTGCTTCTGTTGTCTTCTGAAGTGAGTCAATCACTGCCGAATTCTCGTTGGTTGTTGAGTGATTATGATCAATCATTTTCTCAATCATTTGTGAATTGTATTTTTGTCGATTCATTTTTGTTTGCTCTTTCATTGGAATTAAAATTCTTGACAATCCCTCATGAACATACGTCACCGGCACATTATTTCTGACATACCCAGAGACTAGCGAACAGTTCTCTTCTCTCATTGATTCAATTAATGCTTGTTCTGAACATACTCGACGTCTTTCGTTGGACAATTCAGTTGGATTCATTTAATACAAATTAAAAATTCAATAATAAATTTTCATTCGTGTTTTATCATTTGAGATCTTCCGAGTCTTCGATCCTCTCATCGATGGGTTCGATCAGTCTTGTTTGATCAGCGAAAGTACTTCAATGGGACTCGATCCTTCCTTCTTGTTCCTGACGGCTCTTTACCGTTTGATTTTGGTGTGTTTCACTTTCTAGTTTCTCATTTGTTCTCTCTTCTTTTTTGCCAACTCATTCTCGTTCTCGATCCTTCACTTTTTTCTGACTCTCTCGTTCAGGTACACTATTATGTTTTATCTTCTGGAATTTCATTTCCGACTTCTCTTCGACAGGTTTGTTCTCTTTTTTTGTTTATTCTTTCATAAAACTCATTCATGTACCAACGCTGATCGGTCCTGTGACGACCTTGGATTTTGGGTACATCGTTGCTTCTTATCACTTAAAAGAATGTGTCACAACCGACAAATCACTAGTATGTTCTTCTTTTTTGTTCATCTCTTTATAAAACTTTCTCTTGTACCCAATCTGCGTGATCATCAAACTCAGGTACACTATTGCGTCTTATGACCCGAAAGTGCTGTTCACTGAATATTTGAAACAGGTTTGTTCTCTTTTTGTATTATCTCTTTATAAGACACACTTTTGTACCAGAATTTTCACTTCACTTTTGTCATTCTCTTTTCTGGTACACCACTTCACTTTATCCTCTCATTTTCACTTCATTGTCAATTTTTTCATTGTCTCTCACTTTTTCAAAATTAAAATTTAAAATGACGTGAACAACATTTTGATCCTCATCTTTGCTCGAAAAACTTCGTGATTCATCGGTAAAATTGTATGCATTGGTACACCACTTTGTTTTACTTTGATTTGATTCTCATTTCACCTTTTACACTTCACTACTCTTCGATTTGTACTCTTCATTTTTCTAAAACACAACGGTGTACCAACAAAACGCGATCTGAAGTGATCGTCCAGATCAGGTACACCACTTTACCTTATCGTTTCATTTCACAACTCTTTGATTTCAATTCTCTTTTTATCAAAACAAGGTTGAACACAGAACTAAAATGTTTGATCGTCAAGATAAAAATGAAGTGTAAGATCTGGTACATGATTGTGTTTTATCACTTCAAACCTTGTTTCACTTCACTATTTTGATCTCATTATTGACATTTTTGCCAAACTCTTTCATAAAACACACTGGTGTACCAACGAGACTCAATCTGAAATGATCGGTGAGATCTGGTACATGAATGTGTTTTATCGTTTAGTTTTCACTTCACTCGCTTTTCATTACTCTTCTTTTCTGAAATTTTGATGAACGCGTTCATAAGGTGAAGTGGTGTACCAACGAAGTGAGGAAAACAATGATTGGAGAGATCTGGTACGTCACTTCACTTTATCGTTGCTAACATTGTTTCACTTCACAATTTTACTCTAATTAGAAACATTTTGGTCAAACTCGTTCATAAGAGTGAAGTGGGTGTACCAATGAAACGTGAACAACAAAGATCGTTCAGATCTGGTACGAGATTTTGTTTTATCTTTTAGTTTTCACTTCAATCACTCTTTTTCTCTTTGTTTGTGAAATTTTGACGAACCCGTTCATAAGGTGAAGTGGTGTACCAACGGAACGCGAAGGATCATGATCGCTCCGATCTGGTACATGATTTTGTTTTATCGTCTCATTCTCACTTCACTCACTTGTTTTCATCTTTTTGTGAAATTTGCCTGAACACGTTCGTAAATCTCAATACTTACCCACAATTTTCACATCTTCCGTCTCAGCCTTTGCTATCATACTTGCCCACTTCATTGTTGCTTCATTCACATTCTTTTGTTCCAAATAAGCAAAAAGTTGATAAAAATGAGTTGTTGTGATGTGCTCGTGAGGTGTAGACGGTCGAAAGAATGCTCGTGAGATGACGAAAATGAAGAGGAATGACGAAGAGATTGAATGTGAAATGGTGAAAAAAGATGAGAGAAGAAAGGGTTGAAGGTGTTTTGAAGTGACAAACACGGTGAAAACGTGAGATGTTGAAACACGAAAATGTGACATTATGGAACAACTATCCGACAAAAGTGTCTCGAAATTTGAGCACAGCTTTGTCGGACAGTGAGAATGAAGGATTTGTGGGAGAAATTCGGGGCAAAATTCATATAGTGAAAATGTTGGCGGAAATGATGCGTCAAGTGTGTGATGTGAAAAAACCGACCCTCCAGGAGAGAACTAATGTCACCAGTAAACTCGAAATCTCAAAAAGCGTCGCTTGAATGTAATTGTGAAGTGGTTGACGTGAAAATCGTTAAAATGAAAATTGACAAAAAGTGTCCGAAGGATCGTGACGTGAAAAGGTTCATACCTAAAGTCGCCAAAAGGCGTTCTTAACTGATCTAATGCTAAAGGCGTCATAAGAGGACGATTCCTGAGCGAAAGATGATGGAAGACAGGGTCCATACCTTATCTCGAAAATTTCGACTCGTAAAATCCCCAATGGGTCGGATCAAACTTTTTCCAAAAGTGTTTTTATCGCGAATCTCACCTTTTAAAATCGATTTTGTAATTTTAGAAGGTGTTTGAGGTGAATTTGAGACATAAAGTGGTTGTTAGTAGCGAAATCTGAAAATCGACTTTTTGCTCCATTTTTTGACCACAGTTCGGTACGTAGCTCCACGAATTCTCAACCGATTTTCATCGGGATTGTTTTGATCGACGACTCACATCGTCCCCTACATTTTAGAATTTTTTTCGAATTTTTTCAGAGTGGTTCTCAAGTTGGATTCACTTTGTTCGAGTTCAAAAGTGAAAAAACATCGAAAAAAGTGACAACATTTTTGGAATATGACAAAAATTTGCTTCAAAATTGACGCTTAAAATGAGGTCGAAATATTGAACATATTTTTGGAATTTAGGTCAAATATTGGCATCGTTGAAATGGCCTAAATTCCTTTTAATACAAGATTTAGAAATGGTCAATCGGAATTGACTTTTCGTTTCTGATTTCAACGACTATTTCAATCTGGTTCCCAAATCGTCTACTATACTACTGAGGCGATCACAGGTGCCGACGGAGAAGTGTGTGAAGGAGAGGAAGGAAATGGCCCAGCGTAAGAAGAGGATGAGTGGAGGCAGAGAAAAGACACCATTGACCATTGGAGTGAAATGGCCGTTGCACATGTTGAGATACAATCTGCATTGTTGGTGGCTCTGATCTCTTTCATCTGGACTATCCCTGATCTCACATTCATCAATTTCCCACTTCTGTCATGTAAATTTCTCCATCATGTGATGTTTGTGATGAAAGAAATGTATTTTGTCGAATTACGACACTGATCGGACCATAATCATTTTGACAGGTCTGATCAAATCTCAGCCACCCTTTTCGTATCTAATTCATCCAAAATGGATGTGAAAATGTAGTCTGTGTTTCAAATCAAAGGGTACCACTGTATTTGACATCATTTTCATGCTTTGTAGACATAACCCTCCCATCGCCTAATTAAGCTCCGAGCCCGTGTCCTATGATAGGACACGGGTTTTCGGAGGATGCCGACCTAAGGTAAAGAACGTGTACGGATTGATGGTTGACACGGTTCTCCCTGAACTCGGTCCCTACACGAAAGGGCAACTCCAGTCAACAACCAACCGTCCTGTTTATTTCCTTGACATCCTTCTCGTCAGAGGTGTGATGTTCCGTTCTTTCAGTCCTCTTCTCCAGAGAGATATACAAAGGCCCTGTCAATGTATTTGATCTCTATGCAGGGACCTGATCAGGTCTGTAGATTACTGTATGAGGTGTGATCATGGATCACACCTCTTTTCTATTCTCACTTCATTTTTTCTGCATCATGCCAGTTCAATTCAAGC
>JARBJD010000684.1:0-23716 GCA_033064195.1 Blattamonas nauphoetae | reverse complement strand
TTTTCAAAATCTTCTCAAAACTCTGAAAAATCATTCTCATTTCACTTTTTAATCAATCTCTCATTATTTCTCTGTTTGTGTTTTCCCTGACAATAATTCTTTGAAATCTCTTCATCATGTTTCTCTTCTTCTGACACTTCATTTCTATTGGATTCCATTCTGATGCAATGGAAAAAATAATTAAACAAGAACAAAACAAGAAAGAATGATGAAGAATTGATTATTGTGGAAGGAAAACAAGAAAGAATTGGATAAACTGTATATTTTGGAAGAAGACGAAGAGATGAATGAGAAAAAGGCAAAATATTGGCAAAAGGAAAAGAAAAAAGCTACAGCACTGGGTTTTCCAGGCAGTCTCCCATCCAAGTACTAACCAGCTGCTTAACTTCGGAGGTCTGAAGGATCCGGTGCTGATGACTAACTATGGCCGTAGCTCAAACACACCTCATCCACCATCCCCATTATCACCAACTCTTTCCAAATCCTTCTCAATCTTCTCCTTCTCCCTTCTCCAATCACAATCAACTTCCTTTCCATCATATCTTCCATATTTTTCTCTTTCTCAAAATCTTTCTCAAAACTTCTGAAAATCATTCTCTTCATTTCACTTTAATCAATCTCTCATTATTTCTCTGTTTGTGTTTTCCTGACAATAATTCTTTGGAAATCTCTTCATCATGTTTCTCTTCTTCTGACACTTCATTTCTATTGGATTCCATTCTGATGCAATGGAAAAATAATTAAACAAGAACAAAACAAGAAAGAATGATGAAGAATTGATTATTGTGGAAGGAAAACAAGAAAGAATTGGATAAAACTGTATATTTTGGAAGAAGACGAAGAGATGAATGAGAAAAAGGCAAAATATTGGCAAAAAGGAAAAAGAAAAGCTACAGCACTGGGTTTTCCAGGCAGTCTCCCATCCAAGTACTAACCCAGCGTTAGCCGCTTAACTTCGGAGGTCTGAAGGGATCCGGTGCTGATGACTAACTTTAATCAATCTCTCATTATTTCTCTGTTTGTGTTTTCCTGACAATAATTCTTTGGAAATCTCTTCATCATGTTTCTCTTCTTCTGACACTTCATTTCTATTGGATTCCATTCTGATGCAATGGAAAAAATAATTAAACAAGAACAAAACAAGAAAGAATGATGAAGAATTGATTATTGTGGAAGGAAAACAAGAAAGAATTGGATAAAACTGTATACACTGGGTTTTTCCAGGCAGTCTCCCATCCAAGTACTAACCCAGCGTTAGCCGCTTAACTTCGGAGGTCTGAAGGGATCCGGTGCTGATGACTAACTATGGCCGTAGCTCAAACACACCTCATCCACCATCCCCATTATCACTCAACTCTTTCCAAATCCTTCTCAATCTTCTCCTTCTCCCCTTCTCCAATCACAATCAACTTCCTTTCCATCATATCTTCCATATTTTTCTCTTTTCTCAAAATCTTTCTCAAAACTTCTGAAAAATCATTCTCTTCATTTCACTTTAATCAATCTCTCATTATTTCTCTGTTTGTGTTTTCCTGACAATAATTCTTTGGAAATCTCTTCATCATGTTTCTCTTCTTCTGACACTTCATTTCTATTGGATTCCATTCTGATGCAATGGAAAAATAATTAAACAAGAACAAAACAAGAAAGAATGATGAAGAATTGATTATTGTGGAAGGAAAACAAGAAAGAATTGGATAAAACTGTATATTTTGGAAGAAGACGAAGAGATGAATGAGAAAAGGCAAAATATTGGCAAAAGGAAAAGAAAAGCTACAGCACTGGGTTTTTCCAGGCAGTCTCCCATCCAAGTACTAACCCAGCGTTAGCCGCTTAACTTCGGAGGTCTGAAGGGATCCGGTGCTGATGACTAACTATGGCCGTAGCTCAAACACACCTCATCCACCATCCCCATTATCACTCAACTCTTTCAAACTGTATATTTTGGAAGAAGACGAAGAGATGAATGAGAAAAGGCAAAATATTGGCAAAGGAAAGAAAAGCTACAGCACTGGTTTTTCCAGGCAGTCTCCCATCCAAGTACTAACCCAGCGTTAGCCGCTTAACTTCGAGGTCTGAAGGGATCCGGTGCTGATGACTAACTATGGCCGTAGCTCAAACACACCTCATCCACCATCCCCATTATCACTCAACTCTTTCCAAATCCTTCTCAATCTTCTCCTTCTCCCTTCTCCAATCACAATCAACTTCCTTTCCATCATATCTTCCATATTTTTCTCTTTTCTCAAAATCTTTCTCAAAACTTCTGAAAAATCATTCTCTTCATTTCACTTTAATCAATCTCTCATTATTTCTCTGTTTGTGTTTTCCTGACAATAATTCTTTGGAAATCTCTTCATCATGTTTCTCTTCTTCTGACACTTCATTTCTATTGGATTCCATTCTGATGCAATGGAAAAATAATTAAACAAGAACAAAACAAGAAAGAATGATGAAGAATTGATTATTGTGGAAGGAAAACAAGAAAGAATTGGATAAAACTGTATATTTTGGAAGAAGACGAAGAGATGAATGAGAAAAAGGCAAAATATTGGCAAAGGAAAAGAAAAGCTACAGCACTGGGTTTTTCCAGGCAGTCTCCCATCCAAGTACTAACCCAGCGTTAGCCGCTTAACTTCGGAGGTCTGAAGGGATCCGGTGCTGATGACTAACTATGGCCGTAGCTCAAACACACCTCATCCACCATCCCCATTATCACTCAACTCTTTCCAAATCCTTCTCAATCTTCTCCTTCTCCCTTCTCCAATCACAATCAACTTCCTTTCCATCATATCTTCCATATTTTTCTCTTTTCTCAAAATCTTTCTCAAAACTTCTGAAAATCATTCTCTTCATTTCACTTTAATCAATCTCTCATTATTTCTCTGTTTGTGTTTTCCTGACAATAATTCTTTGGAAATCTCTTCATCATGTTTCTCTTCTTCTGACACTTCATTTCTATTGGATTCCATTCTGATGCAATGGAAAAATAATTAAACAAGAACAAAACAAGAAAGAATGATGAAGAATTGATTATTGTGGAAGGAAAACAAGAAAGAATTGGATAAAACTGTATATTTTGGAAGAAGACGAAGAGATGAATGAGAAAAGGCAAAATATTGGCAAAGGAAAAGAAAAGCTACAGCACTGGGTTTTTCCAGGCAGTCTCCCATCCAAGTACTAACCCAGCGTTAGCCGCTTAACTTCGGAGGTCTGAAGGGATCCGGTGCTGATGACTAACTATGGCCGTAGCTCAAACACACCTCATCCACCATCCCCATTATCACTCAACTCTTTCCAAATCCTTCTCAATCTTCTCCTTCTCCCTTCTCCAATCACAATCAACTTCCTTTCCATCATATCTTCCATATTTTTTCTTTTCTCAAAATCTTTCTCAAAACTTCTGAAAATCATTCTCTTCATTTCACTTTAATCAATCTCTCATTATTTCTCTGTTTGTGTTTTCCTGACAATAATTCTTTGGAAATCTCTTCATCATGTTTCTCTTCTTCTGACACTTCATTTCTATTGGATTCCATTCTGATGCAATGGAAAAATAATTAAACAAGAACAAAACAAGAAAGAATGATGAAGAATTGATTATTGTGGAAGGAAAACAAGAAAGAATTGGATAAAACTGTATATTTTGGAAGAAGACGAAGAGATGAATGAGAAAAAGGCAAAATATTGGCAAAGGAAAAGAAAAGCTACAGCACTGGTTTTTCCAGGCAGTCTCCCATCCAAGTACTAACCCAGCGTTAGCCGCTTAACTTCGGAGGTCTGAAGGGATCCGGTGCTGATGACTAACTATGGCCGTAGCTCAAACACACCTCATCCACCATCCCCATTATCACTCAACTCTTTCCAAATCCTTCTCAATCTTCTCCTTCTCCCTTCTCCAATCACAATCAACTTCCTTTCCATCATATCTTCCATATTTTTCTTTTCTCAAAATCTTTCTCAAAACTTCTGAAAATCATTCTCTTCATTTCACTTTAATCAATCTCTCATTATTTCTCTGTTTGTGTTTTCCTGACAATAATTCTTTGAAATCTCTTCATCATGTTTCTCTTCTTCTGACACTTCATTTCTATTGGATTCCATTCTGATGCAATGGAAAAATAATTAAACAAGAACAAAACAAGAAAGAATGATGAAGAATTGATTATTGTGGAAGGAAAACAAGAAAGAATTGGATAAAACTGTATATTTTGGAAGAAGACGAAGAGATGAATGAGAAAAGGCAAAATATTGGCAAAAGGAAAAGAAAAGCTACAGCACTGGGTTTTTCCAGGCAGTCTCCCATCCAAGTACTAACCCAGCGTTAGCCGCTTAACTTCGGAGGTCTGAAGGGATCCGGTGCTGATGACTAACTATGGCCGTAGCTCAAACACACCTCATCCACCATCCCCATTATCACTCAACTCTTTCCAAATCCTTCTCAATCTTCTCCTTCTCCCTTCTCCAATCACAATCAACTTCCTTTCCATCATATCTTCCATATTTTTTCTTTTCTCAAAATCTTTCTCAAAACTTCTGAAAATCATTCTCTTCATTTCACTTTAATCAATCTCTCATTATTTCTCTGTTTGTGTTTTCCTGACAATAATTCTTTGGAAATCTCTTCATCATGTTTCTCTTCTTCTGACACTTCATTTCTATTGGATTCCATTCTGATGCAATGGAAAAATAATTAAACAAGAACAAAACAAGAAAGAATGATGAAGAATTGATTATTGTGGAAGGAAAACAAGAAAGAATTGGATAAACTGTATATTTTGGAAGAAGACGAAGAGATGAATGAGAAAAGGCAAAATATTGGCAAAGGAAAAGAAAAGCTACAGCACTGGGTTTTTCCAGGCAGTCTCCCATCCAAGTACTAACCCAGCGTTAGCCGCTTAACTTCGGAGGTCTGAAGGGATCCGGTGCTGATGACTAACTATGGCCGTAGCTCAAACACACCTCATCCACCATCCCCATTATCACTCAACTCTTTCCAAATCCTTCTCAATCTTCTCCTTCTCCCTTCTCCAATCACAATCAACTTCCTTTCCATCATATCTTCCATATTTTTCTTTTCTCAAATCTTTCTCAAAACTTCTGAAAAATCATTCTCTTCATTTCACTTTAATCAATTCTTTCTCTGTTTTCCTTCCACAATAATCAATTCTTCATCATTCTTTCTTGTTTTGTTCTTGTTTAATTATTTTTCCATTGCATCAGAATGGAATCCAATAGAAATGAAGTGTCAGAAGAAGAGAAACATGATGAAGAGATTTCCAAAGAATTATTGTCAGGAAAACACAAACAGAGAAATAATGAGAGATTGATTAAAGTGAAATGAAGAGAATGATTTTCAGAAGTTTTGAGAAAGATTTTGAGAAAAGAGAAAAATATGGAAGATATGATGGAAAGGAAGTTGATTGTGATTGGAGAAGGGAGAAGGAGAAGGATTTGGAAAGAGTTGAGTGATAATGGGGATGGTGGATGAGGTGTGTTTGAGCTACGGCCATAGTTAGTCATCAGCACCGGATCCCTTCAGACCTCCGAAGTTAAGCGGCTAACGCTGGGTTAGTACTTGGATGGGAGACTGCCTGGAAAACCCAGTGCTGTAGCTTTTTCCTTTTTGCCAATATTTTGCCTTTTTCTCATTCATCTCTTCGTCTTCTTCCAAAATATACAGTTTTATCCAATTCTTTCTTGTTTTCCTTCCACAATAATCAATTCTTCATCATTCTTTCTTGTTTTGTTCTTGTTTAATTATTTTTCCATTGCATCAGAATGGAATCCAATAGAAATGAAGTGTCAGAAGAAGAGAAACATGATGAAGAGATTTCCAAAGAATTATTGTCAGGAAAACACAAACAGAGAAATAATGAGAGATTGATTAAAGTGAAATGAAGAGAATGATTTTTCAGAAGTTTTGAGAAAGATTTTGAGAAAAGAGAAAAATATGGAAGATATGATGGAAAGGAAGTTGATTGTGATTGGAGAAGGGAGAAGGAGAAGATTGAGAAGGATTTGGAAAGAGTTGAGTGATAATGGGGATGGTGGATGAGGTGTGTTTGAGCTACGGCCATAGTTAGTCATCAGCACCGGATCCCTTCAGACCTCCGAAGTTAAGCGGCTAACGCTGGGTTAGTACTTGGATGGGAGACTGCCTGGAAAAACCCAGTGCTGTAGCTTTTTCTTTTCCCTTTTGCCAATATTTTGCCTTTTTCTCATTCATCTCTTCGTCTTCTTCCAAAATATACAGTTTTATCCAATTCTTTCTTGTTTTCCTTCCACAATAATCAATTCTTCATCATTCTTTCTTGTTTTGTTCTTGTTTAATTATTTTTTCCATTGCATCAGAATGGAATCCAATAGAAATGAAGTGTCAGAAGAAGAGAAACATGATGAAGAGATTAGAAGGAGAAGATTGAGAAGGATTTGGAAAGAGTTGAGTGATAATGGGGATGGTGGATGAGGTGTGTTTGAGCTACGGCCATAGTTAGTCATCAGCACCGGATCCCTTCAGACCTCCGAAGTTAAGCGGCTAACGCTGGGTTAGTACTTGGATGGGAGACTGCCTGGAAAAACCCAGTGCTGTAGCTTTTTCTTTTTCCTTTTTGCCAATATTTTGCCTTTTTCTCATTCATCTCTTCGTCTTCTTCCAAAATATACAGTTTTATAGAAATAATGAGAGATTGATTAAAGTGAAATGAAGAGAATGATTTTTCAGAAGTTTTGAGAAAGATTTTGAGAAAAGAGAAAAATATGGAAGATATGATGGAAAGGAAGTTGATTGTGATTGGAGAAGGGGAGAAGGAGAAGATTGAGAAGGATTTGGAAAGAGTTGAGTGATAATGGGGATGGTGGATGAGGTGTGTTTGAGCTACGGCCATAGTTAGTCATCAGCACCGGATCCCTTCAGACCTCCGAAGTTAAGCGGCTAACGCTGGGTTAGTACTTGGATGGGAGACTGCCTGGAAAACCCAGTGCTGTAGCTTTTTCTTTTCCCTTTTGCCAATATTTTGCCTTTTTCTCATTCATCTCTTCGTCTTCTCCAAAATATACAGTTTTATCCAATTCTTTCTTGTTTTCCTTCCACAATAATCAATTCTTCATCATTCTTTCTTGTTTTGTTCTTGTTTAATTATTTTTCCACTGCATCAGAATGGAATCCAATAGAAATGAAGTGTCAGAAGAAGAGAAACATGATGAAGAGATTTCCAAAGAATTATTGTCAGGAAAACACAAACAGAGAAATAATGAGAGATTGATTAAAGTGAAATGAAGAGAATGATTTTTCAGAAGTTTTGAGAAAGATTTTGAGAAAAGAGAAAAATATGGAAGATATGATGGAAAGGAAGTTGATTGTGATTGGAGAAGGGAGAAGGAGAAGATTGAGAAGGATTTGGAAAGAGTTGAGTGATAATGGGGATGGTGGATGAGGTGTGTTTGAGCTACGGCCATAGTTAGTCATCAGCACCGGATCCCTTCAGACCTCCGAAGTTAAGCGGCTAACGCTGGGTTAGTACTTGGATGGGAGACTGCCTGGAAAAACCCAGTGCTGTAGCTTTTTCTTTTCCCTTTTGCCAATATTTTGCCTTTTTCTCATTCATCTCTTCGTCTTCTCCAAAATATACAGTTTTATCCAATTCTTTCTTGTTTTCCTTCCACAATAATCAATTCTTCATCATTCTTTCTTGTTTTGTTCTTGTTTAATTATTTTTCCACTGCATCAGAATGGAATCCAATAGAAATGAAGTGTCAGAAGAAGAGAAACATGATGAAGAGATTTCCAAAGAATTATTGTCAGGAAAACACAAACAGAGAAATAATGAGAGATTGATTAAAGTGAAATGAAGAGAATGATTTTCAGAAGTTTTGAGAAAGATTTTGAGAAAAGAGAAAAATATGGAAGATATGATGGAAAGGAAGTTGATTGTGATTGGAGAAGGGAGAAGGAGAAGATTGAGAAGGATTTGGAAAGAGTTGAGTGATAATGGGGATGGTGGATGAGGTGTGTTTGAGCTACGGCCATAGTTAGTCATCAGCACCGGATCCCTTCAGACCTCCGAAGTTAAGCGGCTAACGCTGGGTTAGTACTTGGATGGGAGACTGCCTGGAAAACCCAGTGCTGTAGCTTTTTTCCCTTTTGCCAATATTTTGCCTTTTTCTCATTCATCTCTTCGTCTTCTCCAAAATATACAGTTTTATCCAATTCTTTCTTGTTTTCCTTCCACAATAATCAATTCTTCATCATTCTTTCTTGTTTTGTTCTTGTTTAATTATTTTTCCACTGCATCAGAATGGAATCCAATAGAAATGAAGTGTCAGAAGAAGAGAAACATGATGAAGAGATTTCCAAAGAATTATTGTCAGGAAAACACAAACAGAGAAATAATGAGAGATTGATTAAAGTGAAATGAAGAGAATGATTTTTCAGAAGTTTTGAGAAAGATTTTGAGAAAAGAGAAAAATATGGAAGATATGATGGAAAGGAAGTTGATTGTGATTGGAGAAGGGGAGAAGGAGAAGATTGAGAAGGATTTGGAAAGAGTTGAGTGATAATGGGGATGGTGGATGAGGTGTGTTTGAGCTACGGCCATAGTTAGTCATCAGCACCGGATCCCTTCAGACCTCCGAAGTTAAGCGGCTAACGCTGGGTTAGTACTTGGATGGGAGACTGCCTGGAAAACCCAGTGCTGTAGCTTTTTCTTTTCCCTTTTGCCAATATTTTGCCTTTTTCTCATTCATCTCTTCGTCTTCTTCCAAAATATACAGTTTTATCCAATTCTTTCTTGTTTTCCTTCCACAATAATCAATTCTTCATCATTCTTTCTTGTTTTGTTCTTGTTTAATTATTTTTCCATTGCATCAGAATGGAATCCAATAGAAATGAAGTGTCAGAAGAAGAGAAACATGATGAAGAGATTTCCAAAGAATTATTGTCAGGAAAACACAAACAGAGAAATAATGAGAGATTGATTAAAGTGAAATGAAGAGAATGATTTTTCAGAAGTTTTGAGAAAGATTTTGAGAAAAGAGAAAAATATGGAAGATATGATGGAAAGGAAGTTGATTGTGATTGGAGAAGGGAGAAGGAGAAGATTGAGAAGGATTTGGAAAGAGTTGAGTGATAATGGGGATGGTGGATGAGGTGTGTTTGAGCTACGGCCATAGTTAGTCATCAGCACCGGATCCCTTCAGACCTCCGAAGTTAAGCGGCTAACGCTGGGTTAGTACTTGGATGGGAGACTGCCTGGAAAAACCCAGTGCTGTAGCTTTTTCTTTTCCCTTTTGCCAATATTTTGCCTTTTTCTCATTCATCTCTTCGTCTTCTTCCAAAATATACAGTTTTATCCAATTCTTTCTTGTTTTCCTTCCACAATAATCAATTCTTCATCATTCTTTCTTGTTTTGTTCTTGTTTAATTATTTTTCCATTGCATCAGAATGGAATCCAATAGAAATGAAGTGTCAGAAGAAGAGAAACATGATGAAGAGATTTCCAAAGAATTATTGTCAGGAAAACACAAACAGAGAAATAATGAGAGATTGATTAAAGTGAAATGAAGAGAATGATTTTTCAGAAGTTTTGAGAAAGATTTTGAGAAAAGAGAAAAATATGGAAGATATGATGGAAAGGAAGTTGATTGTGATTGGAGAAGGGAGAAGGAGAAGATTGAGAAGGATTTGGAAAGAGTTGAGTGATAATGGGGATGGTGGATGAGGTGTGTTTGAGCTACGGCCATAGTTAGTCATCAGCACCGGATCCCTTCAGACCTCCGAAGTTAAGCGGCTAACGCTGGGTTAGTACTTGGATGGGAGACTGCCTGGAAAACCCAGTGCTGTAGCTTTTTCTTTTCCCTTTTGCCAATATTTTGCCTTTTTCTCATTCATCTCTTCGTCTTCTTCCAAAATATACAGTTTTATCCAATTCTTTCTTGTTTTCCTTCCACAATAATCAATTCTTCATCATTCTTTCTTGTTTTGTTCTTGTTTAATTATTTTTCCATTGCATCAGAATGGAATCCAATAGAAATGAAGTGTCAGAAGAAGAGAAACATGATGAAGAGATTTCCAAAGAATTATTGTCAGGAAAACACAAACAGAGAAATAATGAGAGATTGATTAAAGTGAAATGAAGAGAATGATTTTCAGAAGTTTTGAGAAAGATTTTGAGAAAAGAGAAAAATATGGAAGATATGATGGAAAGGAAGTTGATTGTGATTGGAGAAGGGAGAAGGAGAAGATTGAGAAGGATTTGGAAAGAGTTGAGTGATAATGGGGATGGTGGATGAGGTGTGTTTGAGCTACGGCCATAGTTAGTCATCAGCACCGGATCCCTTCAGACCTCCGAAGTTAAGCGGCTAACGCTGGGTTAGTACTTGGATGGGAGACTGCCTGGAAAAACCCAGTGCTGTAGCTTTTTCTTTCCCTTTTGCCAATATTTTGCCTTTTTCTCATTCATCTCTTCGTCTTCTTCCAAAATATACAGTTTTATCCAATTCTTTCTTGTTTTCCTTCCACAATAATCAATTCTTCATCATTCTTTCTTGTTTTGTTCTTGTTTAATTATTTTTCCATTGCATCAGAATGGAATCCAATAGAAATGAAGTGTCAGAAGAAGAGAAACATGATGAAGAGATTTCCAAAGAATTATTGTCAGGAAAACACAAACAGAGAAATAATGAGAGATTGATTAAAGTGAAATGAAGAGAATGATTTTTCAGAAGTTTTGAGAAAGATTTTGAGAAAAGAGAAAAATATGGAAGATATGATGGAAAGGAAGTTGATTGTGATTGGAGAAGGGAGAAGGAGAAGATTGAGAAGGATTTGGAAAGAGTTGAGTGATAATGGGGATGGTGGATGAGGTGTGTTTGAGCTACGGCCATAGTTAGTCATCAGCACCGGATCCCTTCAGACCTCCGAAGTTAAGAGCACCGGATCCCTTCAGACCTCCGAAGTTAAGCGGCTAACGCTGGGTTAGTACTTGGATGGGAGACTGCCTGGAAAAACCCAGTGCTGTAGCTTTTTCTTTTCCCTTTTGCCAATATTTTGCCTTTTCTCATTCATCTCTTCGTCTTCTTCCAAAATATACAGTTTTATCCAATTCTTTCTTGTTTTCCTTCCACAATAATCAATTCTTCATCATTCTTTCTTGTTTTGTTCTTGTTTAATTATTTTTCCATTGCATCAGAATGGAATCCAATAGAAATGAAGTGTCAGAAGAAGAGAAACATGATGAAGAGATTTCCAAAGAATTATTGTCAGGAAAACACAAACAGAGAAATAATGAGAGATTGATTAAAGTGAAATGAAGAGAATGATTTTCAGAAGTTTTGAGAAAGATTTTGAGAAAAGAGAAAAATATGGAAGATATGATGGAAAGGAAGTTGATTGTGATTGGAGAAGGGAGAAGGAGAAGATTGAGAAGGATTTGGAAAGAGTTGAGTGATAATGGGGATGGTGGATGAGGTGTGTTTGAGCTACGGCCATAGTTAGTCATCAGCACCGGATCCCTTCAGACCTCCGAAGTTAAGCGGCTAACGCTGGGTTAGTACTTGGATGGGAGACTGCCTGGAAAAACCCAGTGCTGTAGCTTTTTCTTTTCCCTTTTGCCAATATTTTGCCTTTTTCTCATTCATCTCTTCGTCTTCTTCCAAAATATACAGTTTTATCCAATTCTTTCTTGTTTTCCTTCCACAATAATCAATTCTTCATCATTCTTTCTTGTTTTGTTCTTGTTTAATTATTTTTCCATTGCATCAGAATGGAATCCAATAGAAATGAAGTGTCAGAAGAAGAGAAACATGATGAAGAGATTTCCAAAGAATTATTGTCAGGAAAACACAAACAGAGAAATAATGAGAGATTGATTAAAGTGAAATGAAGAGAATGATTTTTCAGAAGTTTTGAGAAAGATTTTGAGAAAAGAGAAAAATATGGAAGATATGATGGAAAGGAAGTTGATTGTGATTGGAGAAGGGAGAAGGAGAAGATTGAGAAGGATTTGGAAAGAGTTGAGTGATAATGGGGATGGTGGATGAGGTGTGTTTGAGCTACGGCCATAGTTAGTCATCAGCACCGGATCCCTTCAGACCTCCGAAGTTAAGCGGCTAACGCTGGGTTAGTACTTGGATGGGAGACTGCCTGGAAAAACCCAGTGCTGTAGCTTTTTCTTTTCCTTTTGCCAATATTTTGCCTTTTCTCATTCATCTCTTCGTCTTCTTCCAAAATATACAGTTTTATCCAATTCTTTCTTGTTTTCCTTCCACAATAATCAATTCTTCATCATTCTTTCTTGTTTTGTTCTTGTTTAATTATTTTTCCATTGCATCAGAATGGAATCCAATAGAAATGAAGTGTCAGAAGAAGAGAAACATGATGAAGAGATTTCCAAAGAATTATTGTCAGGAAAACACAAACAGAGAAATAATGAGAGATTGATTAAAGTGAAATGAAGAGAATGATTTTTCAGAAGTTTTGAGAAAGATTTTGAGAAAAGAGAAAAATATGGAAGATATGATGGAAAGGAAGTTGATTGTGATTGGAGAAGGGGAGAAGGAGAAGATTGAGAAGGATTTGGAAAGAGTTGAGTGATAATGGGGATGGTGGATGAGGTGTGTTTGAGCTACGGCCATAGTTAGTCATCAGCACCGGATCCCTTCAGACCTCCGAAGTTAAGCGGCTAACGCTGGGTTAGTACTTGGATGGGAGACTGCCTGGAAAAACCCAATAGAAATGAAGTGTCAGAAGAAGAGAAACATGATGAAGAGATTTCCAAAGAATTATTGTCAGGAAAACACAAACAGAGAAATAATGAGAGATTGATTAAAGTGAAATGAAGAGAATGATTTTTCAGAAGTTTTGAGAAAGATTTTGAGAAAAGAGAAAAATATGGAAGATATGATGGAAAGGAAGTTGATTGTGATTGGAGAAGGGGAGAAGGAGAAGATTGAGAAGGATTTGGAAAGAGTTGAGTGATAATGGGGATGGTGGATGAGGTGTGTTTGAGCTACGGCCATAGTTAGTCATCAGCACCGGATCCCTTCAGACCTCCGAAGTTAAGCGGCTAACGCTGGGTTAGTACTTGGATGGGAGACTGCCTGGAAAACCCAGTGCTGTAGCTTTTTCTTTTCCCTTTTTGCCAATATTTTGCCTTTTTCTCATTCATCTCTTCGTCTTCTT
Organism: Blattamonas nauphoetae; assembly: GCA_033064195.1. NCBI lineage: Eukaryota > Preaxostyla > Oxymonadida > Blattamonas > Blattamonas nauphoetae. Next base: position 10,535 of record JARBJD010000684.1, on the reverse strand, counting down.
CCAAAATATACAGTTTTATCCAATTCTTTCTTGTTTTCCTTCCACAATAATCAATTCTTCATCATTCTTTCTTGTTTTGTTCTTGTTTAATTATTTTTTCCATTGCATCAGAATGGAATCCAATAGAAATGAAGTGTCAGAAGAAGAGAAACATGATGAAGAGATTTCCAAAGAATTATTGTCAGGAAAACACAAACAGAGAAATAATGAGAGATTGATTAAAGTGAAATGAAGAGAATGATTTTTCAGAAGTTTTGAGAAAGATTTTGAGAAAAGAGAAAAATATGGAAGATATGATGGAAAGGAAGTTGATTGTGATTGGAGAAGGGGAGAAGGAGAAGATTGAGAAGGATTTGGAAAGAGTTGAGTGATAATGGGGATGGTGGATGAGGTGTGTTTGAGCTACGGCCATAGTTAGTCATCAGCACCGGATCCCTTCAGACCTCCGAAGTTAAGCGGCTAACGCTGGGTTAGTACTTGGATGGGAGACTGCCTGGAAAAACCCAGTGCTGTAGCTTTTTCTTTTTCCTTTTTGCCAATATTTTGCCTTTTTCTCATTCATCTCTTCGTCTTCTTCCAAAATATACAGTTTTATCCAATTCTTTCTTGTTTTCCTTCCACAATAATCAATTCTTCATCATTCTTTCTTGTTTTGTTCTTGTTTAATTATTTTTTCCATTGCATCAGAATGGAATCCAATAGAAATGAAGTGTCAGAAGAAGAGAAACATGATGAAGAGATTTCCAAAGAATTATTGTCAGGAAAACACAAACAGAGAAATAATGAGAGATTGATTAAAGTGAAATGAAGAGAATGATTTTTCAGAAGTTTTGAGAAAGATTTTGAGAAAAGAGAAAAATATGGAAGATATGATGGAAAGGAAGTTGATTGTGATTGGAGAAGGGGAGAAGGAGAAGAGATGAATGAGAAAAAGGCAACATATTGGCAAAAAGGAAAAAGAAAAAGCTACAGCACTGGGTTTTTCCAGGCAGTCTCCCATCCAAGTACGGGTATTTCTATTGTTCGGTGAAAAACTCGGAGTCAGGTGAAAATCTCAATGTCAGGTGAAAGTCTCGGAATTGAGGTGAAAATCTCAGAAATGAGGTGAAAATCTCAGAAATGAGGTGAAAATCTCGGAAATGAGGTGAAAATGTTTGAAGGTATATGATGAATAGGCACTACAATTTTTGAAACTAGTGTAGTTTAGTTGGGTAGGACTCTGTACTTTTACTCCTCGGTCGAGGGTTCGATTCCCTCTGATGTCATTTTTTTGTTTTTTGCAAGTATCCACCACACAACTCTTCAGACATTCTTTCATTCGATATTTGACTCACTTCCTCGATCCCGTTCATATTTGTGAGGATCGCGAGATCAACACAGATCTGTTCCATTTTTACTCTCAATTCTTATTTCACTCGACCCACTCCGAACAGAATTGTACCTAAATTCAATGACTGTCTTCCGATCTGATCACAATTTTTCATGTTGAGTACCATGTCCAACGACGACGACAAACTCTCCAATGTTATCTGTCCTTCGATCCAATCCAGATTATTCCAAAATGCGAGACCATGATGATGATACGATCCCCTCACTCTCTATTCATGGCATTTTCTCTTCATTTTCATTCAGGACTCCATTGTTCAAACGTTGTAACGTCACACCACATCCTCCTCTCTCATCTGTTCCCACGAGACCCCGCCCTCTCACAATATTCAACAAAACACCTTTCATCACAAAAAAAATGTGATTGACGGAGTATCTTAGAAAGGACTGGTCATCTTGATCAACCTTCTTGGGCAGCTTGAATGTCTCGCGTCCACCGACTGCTTCAACGACGACTCGGCCATCCCTCGCTGCAATCTCTACCTGACGGGCACGGATCTGGAGGCGATCATCAAGTGTTGGCTACGACCTTTTGAAGTGTCCCCTTTCTATTTATATGTCGTTCAGGGTACGATGACCACGATTATTCAGACTATCTGGATTCTCGTCAACGAGGACACAGGGCTGGATATAATGAATTGCGGGGGATCGTCTAAGACGGACCTGTTGAGCGGGAGGAGGTGATCATGATGTTCTGCCTTTCCATTATTTCGGTTGTCAATCGACGTCATATTCGGACAACGTCGACAGAACCCAAAGAAGACATGTTCCTGCGATTGATGAGACTGGAATGCATCAAAGACAACGCTGACCTGACAAATGGAGACCACAAAATCATGTCCGACACTGTCTTTACAAAGGACACCCAGAAAGTGGCCATGCAGCGGAACAGGAAGCTGTAGACGCGAACACACCGCGTTTGAATGTAAATATCAATCACGTTTCAGGATTGGTGACCGACGTGACATTCTCATACGGAAGAGAGAGCGTCTCGATTACTGGAGGAAGCATTGACATAACTGACACCATCATCTCGCAAATGGATGCAGTCAGCATCTTCATTATCAATATCACACCATTCGCATTTGTGACCAGTACATAGCAACTCAACCAGAACAACACCACATTTTTTGTGTTCGACGTGACAGAGAAGAGAGAAGACGACAAATGTCTCCCTCTCAAAGATCACATACACCGCATCGCCATTCTCAGGTACGATGAACATCCTCCATCTCCGCGTGAACACCATCGACACTGATCTGATCTCCTCACTCTCACTCACATTCAGCCAGCACCATCTTTGTCGACAGAACGTTCAAAGACGTCACTATCTTCTCCTTGGGACTGATGTTGAGCACAATCTTCGCCTTTGACAGAGACTCAACCCCTCTCGCGTCGATCGTCATCGACGAGAGGTTCCAAGACATCTCAGATATCTTCAACGTGAACAACTCAGCCACTGACTCAGAGCGATTCATTGAAGGCATCCAAATCATCCGCTCCGAATTTGTGTCGTCGTTCGTCTCGCTCGTTGACCTGGTCGGCGGAACAGTCGACATCGTCAGCTGCGTCATCTCCAAATAGCACAGCCCATGGACGTCAGACAAGGAAGAGTCTTCAACAATCTGAGGATGTATATCGCGACCCGACAACAATGAATTTGATGCCAATATCGACACATTTGGATTCGCTCATTTCATCGTTCACCACTGCACCTCGACAATCCCAAGAGACCAACAAACCGTCAGTTACCGAACTTCTCTCATTGGTTGTGGAAGAACATGGAAGGAAAAACGATATACCATTGTCAAACCCGTCCCAAGTGATCTCTCCCCAGTTCACCCCACAGAATACTCAGCGAGATGATATCGTCAAGACTAATGAATCACATCATTCTCATTCGCATCGAAATTCGGCCAAACGGTCAACACGAAACCATCATTCTCCAACCCATCACAAATCAAGACGAAGACACGAGAAGAGCGAAAAGAAACACAAAAGAAGGAGGAATGATGAAGATAGCGAACATTGGGATACTCCCACGCAATATTCTCGGGACAGAAAGGCACACAATTCGGCAGACGCCAATTTTGATGCGTTTTAGCACGCTCTTCTGATGCAGTCTCTCCCCACAGCAAAAGACAGCCAGACCATAGAAATTGACTGAAGGGAAAGAGAAGCACATGCAATAAATGAACAAGTTCGGATTCAGAATGAACAACGGAGAGACTTATCATTGTCTCGAATGGAACAGCGAAAACTTGTCGTTGGTATGCTTTGATCAAGTGTTAATCAAATTCTTCATCATTTTCTTGTTTCCTTCAGCACCCTCATCCACATCATATGGGATGACAGCAGATAGACTTGCAAAGTACTCCTTCAGTCTCAATCACCTAAACCTTCTTATCAACCGCGATTCACGCACAATATCTCCTCATTCAACAAATGTTGTTCATTTACCACCGATAAGTCCTGTTAAATCACCCATCAACCAAATTCACGAGCCGTCATCTGACGAACATTCTGATGATGATTCATCGACGTCCAGTACTCACTATGACCATGCAGAAACTCCCATTGATACAACACCCTTCCAGCATGCTCGAACCTCTGTATCATGCACAACCACACCACTCACGTTCCCAAAGTCGCCATCGCCACCACATTCCTGATTTTCATCTTCCTTCACAAGTCCTCATTTCTCTTTTTGATTTCTATATATTCAATTGCTTGATATGCTTCATTTTTGTTGAAAGAGCTCGTTAAGGAAGCAATTCTAGGGTGAAAGGTGAAGATTTGAAAAATGACCAGATTACCAATAACCAAAGCCAGGTGTCATCCCACCATACCCTCCGAACCCATTTCCATACCCTCCAAAATTGTTGCATCCTCCACGATTGTTGTAACCTCCTCCATTCGATCCGTATCTACAGTTCCCTCCTTCAGCGCCAAAGCTTCCTCCAGACTGTCCAAAGCCTTGATTTCCATAAGAACCTTGTGTGAGGCTTCCGAATGTCTGTTGGGTGAACTGTCCACCGCTGCTTCCACCTCCAACTGCCCCTCCGCCGTCATAATTCCCAAATCAAGATTGTCCCCCGCAGTTGTAGTATCCGTTCCCAGAATTCATCCTATATCCATTGTTTCCACCGTAGCCTCCTCCATAACCGTTGTTTCAGTAGAAGCCACATGGTGTGGAGTATCCACCAAACGCTGGTGAGAAACCGTATCCACCGCAACCTCCGCAGCCTCCACAGCTTCCACACGGTGATCCATATCCTCCAAAACCACACGGACCACCTCCACAGCACGCACAAAGTGATGCTAAGGGCGTTAAGAATGAGAAAAAACAAACCAGAGAGAGGAGAGTCTCCATTCTCATCATTATCTTCCATGTGTTCTTCAGTCTCGTGCTGTTGGTGTTATTCTGCACGGACATTGAAAATTAACAAGAATAGTAGGACAAATTTGGAGAGAAAGACAAACACAGTTTGAAGTGGCCACCACAGAAAGTCAGAATGTTCTCCATCTTCACATCGCCATCAGCCGTCGCTCCACTTTCGTGGTGATGCATTGCATTCAGAGCTGACAACACATCCACCATCACTTCGTAAACAGCCTAAGAACAGAAGAGACACAGACACAACAATAATCAACCCCTGAACAACAGCCAACCCAAAGAACAACAAAATCAACAACGATCAACGAGAAAACAACATTTCAAAAACAAACTTCGCGAGCCACAGGAAATCCACGGGATGTGTGATCACGCACAATATCTGCAAGTGACTCTCTCTCCTATGCTCCATCACAATCGCTTTTGAGATGTTATTCGGGATGACCTTCTTCAGTCTCACAACACTTCCGAAGCCTCCAGAGCGAATTGTTATCACGAATGAATCTGCACAAAGATGAGAGTATGATTCATCAATAAAAGGAAAATCAGAAACAGAAATCCAGCGTGAATTTCGATCACACTCGCCATTTCAACAGGAACGTTCTTCGGGTGACTAATCAATTTGCGATCACCCCACAAAAAAATGAACCAACTTGACTCTCTCGAATTGGATAGTTTTTGTCTCTCAAGCACCAAGACGTCGTCACAGTATGCGCCTGAATGACTATCTCCTCTTTCGAATCCATAAATCAAACTGAGACGACAGAAATCGATTAGAAGATGATCAACACGAAAAAAAGACATCAAACAGCACTCCAGAAAGGTCATCATTCTCACATCGGAATCTTCACTAACAAGCCAGCGCCCCACCGATTCAACACCCTCACCGCCCCAGTATTCTTTCAGATTCCACCACCGAGTTGAATGCTGCCTAGCATCGGCAGAACAGCAAGAAGCGCTTTTTGTGTTGGTGGAGGTGTTTCCTCGCTGGACATGCTCCTCACTCAAAGAATGACAGAGCTGGATTGAACAGGACGAAGAAGCACCTGCATCGACAGTTGGAGCGATTGGTGTTGGAAAGGATCACGCACCATGAATGAAGTGTGTTCGAATGATTGTGTTGTTTTTTTTCTTTGTTTTTTCTTAACTCGGTCACATTCTCCCTCTCTAACCACTCGTCGGTCATTCCTCAGAATACTGTACGCCTCGTTGACCTACAGCGTCTGAACGCCATGCAATATGTGTTTCTCTGCCAGGCTAGCGAGATTGTTGTGCTCACGAAGGGTTTAGAGAGTCGAAAGGACATCCACACGAACATAAAAGAATGATGCAAGTGAGTTTGTTGACGACTATTCCGACTCGAACAGTTCCCGACTTTAATTCAGGCTGTAATTTCGTGCCTTTATGCTATCTTAATATTCTAACCTCTCTCAACTGCCACGATTCGTCATTCATTCTTGCCTTTCTCCTCTTGGGGCAGCCTCGATTCCACGTTCATCGCTGAACATGATGATACTATCATTATCTCACGGCTTGCATTGATAATGATCCATCTGTAATGATTGGGAAAACCAGAAATGAACATGGATCATTCACCTCGCACAGATTTAATACCTTCGAACCAGACGTAATCTGGAGTGATTTGAGCACTTTCAGGAAATACACGATTGAAGGAATCAACACAGTGAAATGAGGTGGATAGGGGGAGTGGTATTTCTCGAATGAACGACTTTTATGTTCGCTTGGTTCACAACTTAATACACCCATGAATGAGGTCATATTGTTCGGACATTTGTGCAAGCAAGGTCCAGACAACAAGAAGCGTCGATGGTGCAGGACAATTCAGTCTGTCTTAACTGTGAATCGGTTTCATTCAAACTTCATTTTCTTGAGTTTTATTCTGAGTCTCCTACGCAGTTCAGCTCGGTACTGGTTGCGATTGATCATTCAGAATAAGGGGACTCCCTCGTTCAATCGTCCCCTGTCATCCACATTGTATCTCAGCTGGTTTTGATCTTCGCATCGTCATCATCCTTATTCGTGACATTAGAACGATCCTAACTTCTTGTGTTGTGTAGTTATCAATTAGGTTGGTGATGTCGATGATACAATTAAAATTTGTGTTGATGTTGACGAGAAAAAGGGATTGGATGATCCTTGATCGTGTGTGAGGGATGCTCATAGAGATGATGCTTACGTTAATCTCATCCTCACATTTTGCTGAGAAGGAAGAGCCCCTGAGATCGGTTTCCACCATTTGATTTCCATGATTAAATCAGAAATGATCACGTTTGCGAAGAAACGCAATTGAGGGATGAGGCAACAGCTAATCAAGAGGGGCTGGTGGATTAGCCTTGAACCTTTGGATGTGGGATGTGATAGTTCAGAGCCGACAATGTCAAAGTTGACGATCACATATCTCCATCACTTTTGGTTGAATGGAATGGTTCCGTCATATGGAATTCTGTTTTAGACACTGGCGAAGAAGGAAACTAGACTGAACAATGCGAGAAAAGAAAAACATTGTCATCTGAGTCTGATGGCGTCGCAACAAGAACATTTTTTGCTGAGATTGATGATTCTTCAACGACAGACTGGGATAAACACGCTTTTGAGGAGATGGTGAAGAGAGCAGTTCCGACACATTGAAACAGTCACTGTAGAGTGAATGCATTCGTGTTCTTACCTTGATGAGAGCCTGAGAAATGAGACATTTGGAAAAAAAGAGCGATTAGTGTCCAGAGGATTTCAACAAATGTGGATGGAGACCGTGTGAATTATGTGATGCCCGCCATCTGCCATGGTCCCATTACACAATCTGATTCGAAAATGGCTGTTCAAAGAAACCATAAACTGCGAATGATTAACAATTACCATAGTTCATCTCAGCTCTGGCTGAGATCCATTAGAGTTACCGGTTTGACGTCTGCATTTTTCTTAGTTTTCTTTTCACGTTGTTTTGAACCTGATGGTTTCTTCCTTTTCGTTGCCTTAATTGTTCGTTCAGCCAGAGGTTCTGAGCAGCGGAGAGACTCCGAGGCTCCCATGTGTGACGAAGCAGACCGCTGAAGAGGTGGTAGTTTAGCCTGGCGGACTAGTTGAAAGCGATCACCAACATTGAAACTGCGTACCCAACTATCTTCAGAAAAGGGGTCAGATGGTTCCTCATTGCCATAGAGTCGCCATGCACCCGGTATGGTCCGTAGTGGGAACGGTGAATTGTCAGCCTGGAACCGATTTAAGATATGACAGCATGGAAGAAGAAGAGTTGTCGTCGTGGTGGTGGTGCACGGTTTTGTCGCATGAGAAGGAGACAAGAGCTCCATAATTGATTTGATGCCTAGGAACGATACTTTCCCCCATAGCTGGGAAAGAGTTGGATAGAGTTTAAGTTGATTCAATCGATTTGAACGTTGATATTCAACAATCCTCCTGATTTCCGCCTTTTGATTTGTGTCGTGTGTCAGAATTCGTTTCACCGTCTCCACAAGACGGATGTTGCGAGACGGAAGGTGGTGCTTGAGAGCGGCATGCATTCCCTCCACAGGCGACGTTGTTCTGATGCCTAGATGGGGGTATCGATCAACGAAACAACTGATGAAATATTCTGAAAGCGGAAACCATTGTCTCTGCATATACTCAATAAAACCTTGCCAATCCCTATCATCTTCGACAAATGCCTTGAGAAACTGTGTTTTGCCTCCTCAAATGCTGATGTGTCCATTGATGAATTGAGAAGTGACCATTGTTTCCGAAAGAAGTCCAATGCTTTATCCGCTTGGTCCACTTCTCCGAAGTTTGTTCGGATGCGGGCTTCAATGTTCCGCAAGATGTGCCATGTGCATAGCATGTGTTTCACATGGGGGATTGTGGATTTGATAGATTGGATAATTGCTTGTGCAGAATCAGTAACGATGACTTTTGTATTCGGAAGCCCGTTCGTGCGTGAGAGAAGTTGCTGGAAAAGCCAGTCGTAATCGTCTCTTCTCTCTTGTTGAGTGAAGACGTAACATACTGTAAAAAAATGGCCAGTGGCGTGTCTCCCAATTACCTGCACCAAATGATATCCGTGGCGATTCGTAGAATATGTAGCATCCATTAGGAGAATTGTTGGAAACTGAGTATAGAGTTGGAGAGAAACTGCTGAATACACCATAAAGGATGAAACGACACCATTCTCATCGAGTCGACAATCCACACCATAGTCCTTATTTTCGATCATGGTTTGAATGTTGTTAAAACTGTCCTCCCCATCTTTTGCGCGATGAAAGGAGGACCGAAGATAGTATATGTCAGAAATTTGGGCATCGGACCCATAGTCTTTTCGAAGAGAGGTTAGAACATCGCTTGATGGAATGCCAATTTCGAATAGACGTACAGCTTCTTCTTCAGCATTCTGAGTGAGTCTGTTCCTTGGTTTTGTATTCACAGTTGTTTTTGGATGATTGTGGTCAATTTTGTTCCAACGAAGAGACCATTTTTCGGTGAGATTGGAATAACTGCACTTCAGGACACACTGACACCCTAAATCTTGAGTTGCTGTATTCGGTCTTTCACCTGATGATTGTGAAGTTTTCCGGGAGTGATTCGAACAAAGATATCTGGCATCTTTTAAAGTGTGATAGGTTGTTCTTTGGAATGATGCACCAATTGTCTGAGAATGATTGTGGATGAATTGGTCCAAAAGGTCAATTGTGTCAAAATACTGAGTAACTGAAAAGGGAGCCATATCAATTTTGTCCTCTTCTGGAGACGGTGGTGAGAACATTTGCGTAAGCAACAAAATTATGGGTAGATCTCGCGATCCTCACAAATATGAACGGGATCGAGGAAGTGAGTCAAATATCGAATGAAAGAATGTCTGAAGAGTTGTGTGGTGGATACTTGCAAAAAACAAAAAAAATGACATCAGAGGGAATCGAACCCTCGACCGAGGAGTAAAAGTACAGAGTCCTACCCAACTAAACTACACTAGTTTCAAAAATTGTAGTGCCTATTCATCATATACCTTCAAACATTTTCACCTCATTTCCGAGATTTTCACCTCATTTCTGAGATTTTCACCTCATTTCTGAGACTTTCACCTCAATTCCGAGACTTTCACCTGACATTGAGATTTTCACCTGACTCCGAGTTTTTCACCGAACAATAGAAATACCCGTACTTGGATGGGAGACTGCCTGGAAAAACCCAGTGCTGTAGCTTTTTCTTTTTCCTTTTTGCCAATATTTTGCCTTTTTCTCATTCATCTCTTCGTCTTCTTCCAAAATATACAGTTTTATCCAATTCTTTCTTGTTTTCCTTCCACAATAATCAATTCTTCATCATTCTTTCTTGTTTTGTTCTTGTTTAATTATTTTTTCCATTGCATCAGAATGGAATCCAATAGAAATGAAGTGTCAGAAGAAGAGAAACATGATGAAGAGATTTCCAAAGAATTATTGTCAGGAAAACACAAACAGAGAAATAATGAGAGATTGATTAAAGTGAAATGAAGAGAATGATTTTTCAGAAGTTTTGAGAAAGATTTTGAGAAAAGAGAAAAATATGGAAGATATGATGGAAAGGAAGTTGATTGTGATTGGAGAAGGGGAGAAGGAGAAGATTGAGAAGGATTTGGAAAGAGTTGAGTGATAATGGGGATGGTGGATGAGGTGTGTTTGAGCTACGGCCATAGTTAGTCATCAGCACCGGATCCCTTCAGACTCTTCGACAGTTTTTAATTGCGGCTAACGAAACAATGAAGAGTTAGATT
>JARBJD010000683.1:0-23920 GCA_033064195.1 Blattamonas nauphoetae | reverse complement strand
GGAGTGGAGGACAAGGCAGACGAGTGGAGGTGACTGGAGGGCGAGGGAGGCGAGGACATGGGACGAAGGGAGGACGGGAGTGGAGGACAAGGCAGACGAGTGGAGGACTGGAGGGCGAGGGAGGCGAGTGGAGGACAAGGCAGACGAGTGGAGGTGACTGGAGGGCGAGGGGAGGCGAGTGGAGACAAGGGCAGACGAGTGGAGGTGGACTGGAGGGCGAGGGAGGCGAGGAGGACAAGGGAGGCGAGTGGAGGACAAGGGAGGTGAGTGGTTGACGATGGAGACTGATTGGGACCAGTGGTTGAGGTGAAATAGAGTGGTTGTGTGGAAGTACTGGAAGTCCTAAGACAATTGGAAGAAGAGTGAGTAAGAATGAAGGCAGAGAAATTTAGAAATCTAATCGAATCTAAAACCAAGAGGAAAATGAAAGGAAAATGTCAAATGATCGTTTTCGAGAAAGCTCTCACTCATCCCAAGTCCTGCTGTGAACCTAGTACCGGACACAAGGCCATAGAAGGTACTAGGCTAGCCCTGTTCGGCCAAAAGGCCTGGCAGGATAAGCCAGGTATGGAATGAGTGAGGTGTTGGGGATTTGTTATAGTGTTGTGAAGTGAAAATGTATCTGAATCGAAAAGAATAGGAGAATGAGGAGAAGAAAAAGAATAGGAGAAGGAGGAGTAATAGGTTGAATGGGGAAGTTTGAGAATTAGGAGAAGGAGGAGAATAATGAAGAATAGGAGAATGATAAGAAGAATGAAGAATAGGAATTTGGAGAAGAATCAATAATATGAGAAGTAGGTGAAGTATCAGAAATATGAGAATTTGGAGAAGATGAAACAGAAGTTGTAATGCAAGAGTAACGAAAAGAAGTAATAGACTGAAGTCCCGAACTCAACTCATTCTCGTCCCGCCTCTCCACTTCTTCCTTCTCATACACCTTCCGCTCCTCTTATCCACTCCCCGCTTCTCATGATAACGTAAGAGAAAAGAAAAAGAAGATGAGTTAACACAAACTGGGGCACCGGTCAAGGAGGTATCGGAACGTAAAACCAAGATATTCTTTGAGACCGGTGATAATAACGCGAAAGTAAGAATGACTGTCTGGGAAGACAGTATGCCTAAAAGTCAGAGAAAAGGTCACTATGGAAAAGAGACATATTTTGGGGAAGTAATGAAAGGTATTACTTTCATTACTGGGAAACTTTTCGAAATGCGAAGTGAAAACGCACGAAGTTCATCCGAAGAGCGGATGGGGTGTTCGAGGTGATGTGAAACACAATTCGTTAAAACTCCGAATTCGGAGTCGCAGCAGTTTTACCATGCTGCTCAGCAAAGAAACAATATGAAACTTTCTTCCCTAAAAACAGGGGGTTTTCAGAAGAAAGGAAGTAACTGAGAACATACTGGTTCCTAAAATGAGGACCAGTATCAGAGAAAACAGTGATGTGAGTTTTGGAACTATATGAATCAAGAGCAAATAAATCAGAGAGACATTCCTGAACAAAACGGTGGTCGTGTGAAAGAACAGGGAAATAAAGTTGTGATATGATTTGGTGATAACAGAATTCTGTGAGGTGAAACAAGTGATACATAAATGAGAAATTTGTGTCTGAGAATAAAAATCGTGTCCGATTTGGTCGTTTGCAAGAGGCAAACGCCAATTTTCTTTAAATCCATCACGATAACTAAAGAGTTATCGTCGATGTGTGAAGTGCAGTAATTGTAATAATTTCTTTGTTTTTCTGCTATTTCTTTGTGTTTTTTATTGTTTCTAATTCTTTTTTCTGTTAATTTGTTGTTTGTTTCTTGTTTTTTTGTAGATGTTTGCCTCGCTCACAAATTGAGCAAAGGTCTGTTCTTTTGTTGCTTTTTTAGAAAATTTGTTTTTACAAAATGAAGAATAGGACATTTTGGTTTTGCCATCTTGAACCAATTTCTGATGAAGGTCCTTCTTTGTTGAGGAGAGGAGCCTTGGTTCTAGTTTTGGTTTGATATTTGTTGAGGTATTTGGAGATATGGTTTGGTGTTGCGAGTTCGAATGATTCAGAAGGAAGTCCTCGTCGTCTTTGTCGAGCGAGTCAAGGACCGAAGGTTCTGTTTGAGAGATTATGAAACAATGAGAATAAAGAGGGCAAACTGTTTTTCTTCTTTTTTTTACTGAGTTTCGACTGTGATTCACAGCTTGGGGATGTATTGTCCATGATGGCTTTCATCAGGACTTCGTCATCCTCAATGTTGATTTTCTGTAAACGAAAATGGAGAGTAATACAAAAAGTATACCTGTTTCGAGGCCGGTCTCCGACGAGTTGGTGCTCTCGGTCTTCCATTTATTGTGTCGAAGCGGGAGTGTGCGTAATAGAAGCCTCCCTCTTCGACACGGAAGCCGAAGGTTTGTGTTTCGTGGAGACTACATACCTGCGAAACACACTGCATCAACCTAACCTTGTCATCATTATTCCTCATTTCGTTGTACAAATGAGATAATGATGACAATAATGAAGTGAATTTTGCTAAAGTGAGAAAGAATGAGAGAAAAGAGATACAAACTGTTATAATGAGCTTGTACAATCTGCCTAATTGGTATCAGTTCCCGACGACTATCCAGAGCTCGGATGAGAGGAGCTGCTGGATAGTCACTATGCTGTTTCAAGAGAAGGTCATAAATCGCCTTCCCGTGGGTACTTGTTGTCGAATCTGATTTTGAGAGGTATTCTTGCATCCTGAAGGAAATTCTTGATGGGATAGTTAGTTTTAGGTTTCTAGAGAAAATGTGTTGGGATGCGACACAAAGAGACAACAAAGGTCTCAATCAACCCACAAGTCAGTTTTCGTTCATATGTTCAACCACATCAGCTCTGTAAATCCACCTCGAACGACCCGCTTCTCCCCTCCAATCCACCTCGAATGACCCTCTTAACACCTCCAATCCACCTCGAACGACCCGCTTCTCCCCTCCAATCCACCTCGAATGACCCTCTTAACACCTCCAATCCACCTCGAACGACCCGCTTCTCCCCTCCAATCAACCTCGAATGACCCTCTTAACACCTCCAATCCACCTCGAACGACCCGCTTCTCCCCTCCAATCCACCTCGAATGACCCTCTTAACACCTCCAATCCACCTCGAACGACCCGCTTCTCCCCTCCAATCAACCTCGAATGACCAGCTTCCCGCCTCCAATCCACCTCGTATTGCTCTCCCTATCACTGGTGGACCTCATCTTCTCCCCCATCCCATCACAAACTTCCCTCTTCCTTCCCCCATCCCATCACAAACTTCCCTCTTCCCACCTCCACTTCTCCACAAATAGCGTCATTGGCATCATCAAACGTTGACCGCACCAATTTATGTTCCACCAGCATTGCCACATCACCGGCGTGAACTCTCCTTCTCTCGTCCATCATAACATGCCCAATCACCCTCCTCGACGAGTGTCAGTCGCCCTCCACACACGCCTTGCAGATTCTCCTGTTTGTGATTTGAATGTCGCCTTCCACTCCCAAACAGACAATCTCGACTCTATCGGACTCCACACTCTGCCAATTCCTCTCTAAGAATCGGAAATATTCGCATTTGAGCAATCTTTTGACAAATTTAAACATTGTCAGAAACCAATCACGCCTAGCGATATAAAATACCTTCAAACCCCTCGCCAAACTCTCTGCTGACTTTTGGATCGATCTCACCTCCGAAATAATTGACCAGATCTCTAATTCGCGTTTGTTATTATCCTTCCTTCCCATTTTCACTCCATTTCCTTCGTTCAGAAGAAGAACCAGTGGAAGAACTCCTCATCTCACTCCATTCATCAATTTCACTAACAAAACCTCCCCAAAAGTCCTTTCAGCTCTTCAAACATTCGCAATTCCCCAAAGCGGCCCTTATTTGGACTCACAAACTCTCAGTCACGCACAAACATCACCTGATCTTCTCGTCTTGATGTTCGAGTACTCTTTCGGCTTACAGACACAGGAAGTGGTAGAACTGCTCACATTCAAGACATTTGAGCTCCAACTCCTGTTTGAGATAGTAGACGAAGAACTATACCAAACCCACTCCATCTCTTCTTCCATACTCTTTCTCAACCACTCGGAAGAAATTGTCAAACCATGTGGAGATGACAGCAATACCATCTCATTTATCGCTCAAATTCTCACTCTCGGCATCACAAACTCCTCCGACATCGTCGCAGAGTATTCATCAGCTGGTCAGATCACATTTTCCAAGTCTATGCTCGAGCTCGACAAAACTAACGAAGTATTTGAACAATTGGTACAACTAGTGGCTATCAATCAAGATCAGACAGCGTCAAGCTTCCTGTTCTTTCGTTCAGTCCTCACTCGGCCGTGTAGTGGTAGTGCTTCACTGACCTTGACCCGAACCAGCTAACACTTACAAAAACTGATCTACTAAACAACAGCTCGTTCCTTTCCATCCTCCTCACCCTAATATCTCTACGACCGACCTAGGCTCCAGATTTCACGACACTTTTTGTCAGCCTGAGCAAGCTCCTAATGTTCACGGTTTTGCCTCTTTCTCTGGACTATTGTTCGAAAACAGATGGGAGGACTTCATCCGGGTGAACGAAGCGATCTTGGCTGTCGTCGAGCGAGTTCAACGAAAGACCAGACTTGATGGGTCGGAATTAGCCTTTCCACCGCTCATTCGAGCCGACATCCTCTCTGAAGTCACCAGTACCCTTCTGAAAGTGGTTAAAAAAAAGACAGAAGAACATACACACAAACGTGTGTCAACGGGTATCCAATCATCTCTAACACTCGACATCATCCCGGAGAAATATGAATCGCTCTTCGTACTATCTGTTCCGCTTCTGCAACGATCTATTTCGTTCCTCCTGCACGTTTGGCCCGTATTCACTTCACATGTCGAAAGGGAACCCACAACAGTTTCTTCGATCGTGTCATTGCTCAGATTTGTGTCTCTGCTTCAAAATTGGCAACTGACCTTGACTGGAATCACGTCGTTAGTCCACCTCTTCCACACTCTTCTCCATTCAAAGGATCCCCGCCTTTGACATCTCTTCCAGTTTCTTGTCTCTTTTCCGACGTGCCCAACATCAACCCGAAGCGGGTGTGGGTTTTTCGACCTCACACACTCTCTCCTCGACGGAAAGAAGGCGTTTCTGCACCCTGTCGTTTCTTTTGACTCGCTGCTCGCTGCCAACCCCAATCTCCCTCTTCTGCCCTTCTCCACTCTACTGCAACGGAGATAGGCGAACATAGTGTGTGAGACGGGAGAGGTGGATTGGTGTGTTGTGTATGCTGTTTCTGCAGTTAATGTTGTCGACCAGAAAGCGACGAGAGACAAGGAAGATCGAGAGTGCGTTTGTGTAGATGTTTTAAGATCTATCTGACGAATGACGATTTGTATGAGCAGTTAGAAGAGAAGATGAGCGAAGAGAGACGAAATAGAAGTACAGAATTCCAAACCAGCCGCTGAACAAGAAGAGCCAAAAGAACAAGCTGATGACGACAACGAACCATTCCAATCTCATTCCTGACGGATGGAAGGAACCGATGTGGTCATGGTTGAGGAGGGAGAAAGGGATCTGCAGATCAAGATAACGCCTTTCATGATCTGACTCCACCTCTCCAGCAACACCTCCTCACAAAATGCCCACAGAACGGATTTGATTGCAGTGACACAGAGCCGATATTCTTTTTGCATTTCCGTCGTTTTCTGGTTTCAACGCATATCTATCCAGCAATTCTTATCGCATGTTGTTATCGTCGATTTCTCTTTCCTTCTTCCTTTTTCAATATAGTCGTCTCGAAATAGTGATGCACATAATACAACCTACACCACAGTCAATCAGAGAAGTCCAGTTGAAATGAAAAGGTGGAGAAACATGATGGTCACCACTATTCCAATTAAAAATGAAAAGTGTCCTTGTTCAGAACTCCCAAATTTAAGAAACCAGAAAGGAGCATTCACCAAGCAATGTAAAAGTGATCGTTGTGTGTTTATCTTCAGATGTTGTGGAGTTTGAGAAACGAAGGGAATCGATGAGCCTGGCTGAATCATAGCGACAGAAACGGCGAGGTTGGGAAAGAGGTATGTGAAGATGAGCAGGAGTGCTGTTTTGCCAATAAAAGAAGGCACACATAAAGGTTAAACGACAACAAACATCGAATCAAATCCTCCCTCGCTCATCACAGCAGTCGCAACTGAATATTGGAAAATTTATCAATTACGATGAACCAGATTGCTGAAGAGATAGAAATAGCGATGAAAAAGGGGAAACAAACGTCCGATTATCATTATTGTCGATTGATCACGATCCGGTTTGGACTGAAAAGTTCAGCATGTGTAATATGATGTCTTATTCTGACTATGAATCAGACCATGGACGACCAATCAAACAGAACATGTTGATTGAGTTCTGTTCACCGAGATCGCTTGAACGGAGTGTTAAGGTTGAATGAAGTTGCTGGCGGATGGAGATAAGTTGGATAGCGAGGAGGGAGAAGTGGATACCGCAGTAGTCTTTGGTTTATTTTGACAAGCAGCATGTTTGGTTTCGGATTTGTGAGAGAAATAGGCGATCGATCTTTCTGCTCTCAGTGTTCTTTTGGTTTCGCTCTTCTTGTCTGTTCCATCACTCTCCTCTCAAAATACCACGGTGAGAAAACACGATCACCGTCCAAGCGTGTTTCTTGTATAGAGTACGGATTCTGGCCAAGCGGAGGATAATCACAGATATTGTCGCTTCTACATTATCAAAAGATGAGCATGCGCATTGTTCACAACAGCAATCAAATCCTCGTCGCCTACAGCCTTCCCCCTCGCCCTCCTTCTTCCGCCACGTTTTCAGCGCTGTCATTGAGAGAATCTGGAGGATTGCCTGCTTTGTGATTGGGACACCAGCGTGGGCGAGAGAGGTCAGGGAGGCAAAAACAGTGCAAATGTCGTTGTTCGACGGCTTCTAACCTGTTTTGGGAAAATGATGGGATTTGAGAGAGAGGGGCAGTGAAAGGGAAGAAGAGAGATACCTGAATAGTTTGTCAATTGTATGCAAAATAGTCGCGTCTCGAATCGTTATCAGAACAGCGATTAATGCGAACGGTTGACTTTCTTTTTCGCTACGGAACGTGAGATCGTTTTCAAACGGTGGTAACCGGGTGCGCAACAAGTTGTTCCATCCCCGACGAGGTGCAATGAAGAGTAAACCCCATGTGGACCAACAAAGTCGAGAAGAGTGATTCGATTCTTCGGTTTCGGATGACAGTTTGGGGATTGGTTCCCGGAACGAGAACAATGACAGAGTACAAGTTCAACAGGGGACGATCATGGAACCAATCCTGGGTGGATGTGAAATGGCGGGAGTGTAGGCTACATTTCATTTTTACGAGATTGATGAGATGGGATTTTGAGATGCTCCAAAAGTCGAGAGTGGGAAAGATAATCTGGTCACAATGGATCGTGCAGAGACGCAAGGAATTGTGTGGAGAGAGGACGGTCGAAGATGTGACAGTCAAAGACAGTCGCGTTGAGAACGACGAACCTAAATGAGCAACCCACTTCTAGAAGAGTGGAGGCGATCGCAGAATCTGTTCATCTGTACCAGCAATCAGAGTATTCCAAACATCGAAGGGGAGTCCACGGAAATGAGTTGGAGTCATTCCAGCGAGGTAGTTTCGATGTGTCATTTGAGATTGAATCGTTCACAGCCTTCACACATTCAATCCCAGTTTCTGTGAGATTGAGAGACAGCTGTTGACAAGATAACTCCCATAAGAGCCGCTCTTTTTTCGTGTTTCATCTTCTGTTCGAGTGTGTCTTCGAAGCCTTCCGAAAACAGAGATTACATCATCCGTTGTCCAGATTGGGCCGCTTCTGTGTCGGCTCTCATCTAGTCTCCGAGTGCAACGGTGAAGCTACGGAGAGGAACCCAGAGACGATCCATCCCATGAATAGAGTAACTTCAACCAATCAAGACAAGAATTATTCAGTTAGGGACAAACAATGGATATCAGGAGGAATTGATTGTGTGAGGTCTGGATTGAATGCCACTATTGACACATTTGGCAAAAAATGACGAAAAACGAAAAACAGAGGAATTAACGTAAAATAACTCGAGTATCCGCTATAAGAAGACTGTGCTGCATCACTGGCCAGGAAACGAGAAACGATTGGGAGACAGCCGAAAGAGGGGAGTTGGTGGACGGCGATGAGTGTTCGATTGATTTTTGTTCGACTCCGTGTTCTAAGTGTTGTTCAGCTGACAGCGACACGTGCTGTTTGATCCAGCTTCCCAAAAAGTGTGGAGACATCGCATCATCCTTGCTGTTCGGCCAATTCGGAGTGAAAGTGTGGGCGAGGCCTTTCAGCGAGTCTCCGAGATTGTCGGAGAATGCGGAGCAGGTTTATGATATGGGCATGAAGGGAAGGAACATTGCACGTCCAAATGGGAGAAAGGAGCGATTGTGGCCAGTTGTGAAGTGATAGATCGTTTTGGGTTGTTCAACATCGGCGAGAATAACCTCAATCTTCACAACAAATGAGCACAAGAGCAGTTGATGGCTGATGTGTGGGTGTAGAGCAGTTCAATTCGTTGGTATGTTCCGAGATTGGAGCGATGTCAAATCGAAGCTTGCCCATCGCTGGTCGGGCATCTCATCAGAACTGTCGGTGTGCATGTGCTCCCAAATGGCCCTCCCACACTTCCGAGCAGCAATCTATAAATGTCACTTCGTCCGCGTGAGTAGTGTTCCACTCTTGTCGAGTCCTTCGCACAATCCTATCTCTCACCATCCATGCCATCTCTATCACCGAAATCAACAGAGAATGGACACGCATGGCCTAACCACTGCAAGATCGGTCGAATCTGACGGGATAGAAGAATCGGATAGAAATCAAGATGAAAGGCAGAAATGACGCACAAAATTGTAGAATCAAGAAATCAATGGCATGAACGGAGTGAACAACACACATGAAGTTTTATCCGTCAATCAGAACGGAGAGAAGAGAAACAAGAAATCACTGTGTTGTAGTTTTGAAAATGCGGTAAATCACTCCACCCACATTGCCCAATCCAAGATCAAGCAAGTCCATCTCACTCTCTTTCAGTATCCTTCACGAAAGACAAGTGTGGTCAAGTTCTGGCAAGTCAGATCTTTCATTTCCGGTGCGATTGGGGTTGGTCTTTGCTGTCGAGCGATTCTGTCAATTCCGAACGACGTTTCTTGCACAAAAACAGTGAACTTGAAAGAGAACAAAAACGAGAGAAGCAAACACCGATTCTGACAGATTGGGAAAGACCAGAAACATAAAGCTGGCCAGCTTGCCCATTCATGAAGAATTAGACTGTTCGAGGTGTCGATTCCATGTCCACCTACATCCACACACAAGCTCCTTCCTTCAAATGTGAGTAGTTTAACGGCAGTTCAGTGACGCGACGGGTGGATGGTGTCTTGAGGTTGATTCGACCAGTCGATGAAGAGAGTGAGAGAGAATCTGGAGATATGAGGAAAAGGGAGACAAACTCTTAATATTACATCCAATGATTTCATCCACTTCGGTGTCAGGTGTAGTTGAGTCGAGAAGACCAATGAAGATTTCTCCAGGGTAGGTTGACAACGATGAAGAAGAAAACGAGAAACAATCGGTTGCGGGAAGAGAGAGAATCGTCATAGTGACGGATACAATTCCCGTTGTGACAGGGTCTCCAATGAGAATCAAGCTGGTGTTGGTAGATCTTTTCGGAGTGATGGCACCTGCTGTACGAGTGATGATCGAGGAGCGCACGATGAAGTGGGAAGGAGCAGTGAAGAGTAGTGGAGGTAAGGCCATGAGTTAGATCGGGAAATGAATAGTTCCTTTGAAACCAGATGGAATGTGAAGAATGTGGAGATACGAACTTTCAGAAACTTTTGAACCAGTTTCATCGATGAATGATGATTGAAGAGAGGATTGGAAGCTTGATACGAAGATGGATTTCGCTCGATGAAGCTCTGTTTGTTCTGTCCAGGAAGGTCATCACCACTGCGACCACAGTCGAGTGAGGAGATGACAATAGAGTGGAAATACTCTAAACAAAGCCAGAAGGCGATCTGGCTGAAGCATGAACGATCCAGTCGAAGAAGGAACAAGGTCGATAACGAAGTTCGCTTCTTGTTCTGATTGTTTCCATGTTGGTTCGAGTTTCTTCAAAAATTGGACAGCTCTGCCTTGAAGGGCTTCATCAAACAGGTGTTCAGCTTACACAAGGGCAACAAGCGAACAGTAAATTCTCGATTTGTCCTCAATCGACAATTGTGCGTTGAGATCGAATGTGAGGAATGGTTCACGTTCTGACATGATTATTCCATCTGCTTCAGAGTTTTTGGGCATAATAGAACGATGTGGATTCAATTGATGAGGACATTCTTCTTGCATCGTTGATGACGGATCGATCATGCCCTTCTCTCATGATGATCCTCCATGAATCAAGGGCAGCATACAAAATCACAACACGATACGTCTCTCCACAATATGCTAGACACCACGTTGGACGAATGTTGAGCAAAAAAGGATGGAACTCTCTGAAAGGACAGAATGATGAAGATAACAGGATAAATGTGTGATGAAGTAACATAGACTTCTAAAAGTCGTCGGGAGGGTTGAGTGAGTCCTCATCCTCCATATTCGCGGCAGTTTCCGGCGCAGTGATGTCCAAAATATGGCCAATTGGGACAGCGTCTGTGATAATGCCCATGTGGTCACAGCCACGGTACGTGTGGAATTCGACAAGCGAGGTGTCTCTCCACTTGCGGAGGACTGCGAAAGATGAGAAAAGAGTGGAAAATCAGGCGAGGGAAGGGAGAGCGAAAAGAATGGTAAAAAAAGGGCACAGAACGAGAATGAACGGAAATAAGACACACCACTGAGTGAAACAATCGGGACTGTGCCGTCGCCATCCACGTAGTAATCAGAATGCGTGTCCGACCACCTGCGCGGATTGGTGGCATTCAGAATCACACCAGCAGTGGTTGTGACACCTAACGACGACGAAGAAGCGCAGAAAAGAAGGAGACACGAATGATTGGCAGATAAGGCAACAAAAATAGAGAAAGATGGAGAGAGTGGGAAGGGCAGAAACATGGATAAACACAGACCAATCGAGTACATCACGTGTGTCATCACCTTCGGCTTGACGAGAGGCTTGTCGGTGATGTTTCGAGTGTGTTGGATGTCTGTCTTCAAACCGGCCTTACCTCCCTGGTCGAATGTCCACGTCCTGTTCTTCATTGTGATGTTGCGCATAATGTCGCCTTTGCAAGCAGAGAGATGGGAGAGGGGGAGAGTGGGTGAAGGGAGGATATGTTGGAGGGGAGGAGGGGAGAGGACTGTGGATGTTTTGAAGATGAAAGAGAAAACAGTGAATATAATGGAAGATGGAGTGGAAAGCATACTTTTGAGCTGGCCAACGACATAATTGTCGTCGAAGGTGTTTTTGCTGGGGATCATCCAGTGCAGACAGCCGCAATCTTGCGTCAGAATGTTGATTGTGGACTCCCCGAACTGTGACGGAAAGAACGGTAAAGATTGAACGAAGATAACAGAAGAACAGCGTGAATCATCAATCATCCCAAAAAATAACGTTCATCTCTCCCTGCACACCCACGGGAACATCCACTTTCTTGGCGACGCTGAAGAACCAAACGCCATCGGAGCACCGCCGAAGGGAGCACCCGAAGAGATGACAACAAAGATATAAGCGTCGATCCAAGACTGATCAACGATGCCACTGGTAACAAAGCGGTGGGTGACGATGCCACAAGCACTGTGTCCGCCAAGCACAACCTTGTTCTTGCTATTGCTGCAAGAAATTAGGGAGAGTGGGACACACACGCGGAAGGCCGTTTCGACAAGTTTTTTTAAGATCCTGGTCATCAGCTGAGGCAGCGTGGTCGAAGACATTGATGAGTCTCCAATCCTACGAACCAAGACTAGCAGAGAACAAATAAAGAATAAAACCGAAAGAGAGATATACGGGGACTAGCGTACAGATCCTTGCGCTCGACATAGTCCGCTTCTGAGAGAGTTTTCATCAACGTGTTGAATGTCTGCGTGAGCTTGCCCAGTCTGCTGTCACAATAATTGACCCCATCCACAAAGAAGAAGGAGAGTGGAGAAGATATCTGGAGGAAGGGAAGACAAGGAAGGAGGAGGAAGGGATGAGAATGAAGGGTTGATGATTGGCACGGGCAGAAAAGGTGCGTTCGATGACAGTGGTTGAGCACTACAAGGAGGGTTTGCTGGGAGAGAGGGATAGAGGAAAGGAAAAATGTGACAAAAGGTCTGAGAAGCAGAATATCTGAGATTGAGGTGAGATGACGAAATAGTGAGAACAGACTGTGTCCAGGATACTGATGGCTAATTAATTCATGACTACACTGCCGTAGACAGACAGCGAAATCGTGAAACGCCCTTTCCAGAAAAGCTTGGACAGAATATCACTATTATGGTTCGATCAGACTCCTTTTCAGAGAAGAACGATCATGGAGATCAGAACATCAAGAATCTCAATTAAAAAATACATATCATCTCAATTCGTGAAGGATTTACGAATTTTAGGAAAGTGTCCTTTTTCGGTTGAGACCTATGATGTCAAAAATATTGTCCCAATTTGACGACAGAAAAGGAACAGAAAAAACCCCCGAGCAGTTGGCAGAAGATGAAAAACTACTTGAAGAATGGAACTATCACGTCCACAAATACCATACACAACGAAGGCTACACAACAAACACAAAGCGTCACTTCAAAACAAACAAGCTGTCGTCATTGCGGACTACAAGCAGAATCTATTTCTTCCTCTTTCAAGAAGGCAGCGGAATCATTCATTTTTCCAGCGACATCCAGTCATTGTGTTTGGTGTGGTTGTACATCTCTGCGACGGGGATGGAAAACGAAACAAGCTTTTTTTTACTTTTCTCAGTGCAAATAATAACAAGCAAAGCTTTGATGTGATATGCGCGCTTCGAACAGTATTCTGGCATCCGTCTATGAAAGACATCAACTCGGTTCAATTTTGGGCAGACGGCGGATCTAATTTCAAATGCAGTGAGACTATCCATGCTTTAACCGTTTTGTTTCCACGACGAAGATTGGAACAGGCAGGGACACAATTGACTGTGGTGGTGAACTATTTTGAGACTGCACACGGGAAAAATGAGGTGGACAGCCTCTTTGGGGTGCTGTCTCAGATGCTGAAACAAAACATCCCCAAAATGGGACTCTCTTCGTTCTCAGATTTACTCAGCTTTTTCCGTCTGAACACTCTAAGACTCGACGAACAAAAACCAGAACATCTCAGACACCACTATGTCCTGGAGTATGCTCTTTCATTCTTTTCATCATTCCAGGTATGACCGCGCACAAGAATTTATCGACCCGTGCAATTTGACCATTAAGGGAATCAAGGCAAGCCTCAAATTTGAAGTCATCAATGGACTTCTGTACACGTCACAGACATCAGCTTCGTTCGAGCCCAAAACAGTCAGCCTGTGGTCGAAGCGAAACGATACATCACAAACAAGACTCCAGGACACATCCATTTCAACTGTCAAAACCCAAGTGTCCTCTGGATTTGCAGAAAGTGTTGCACATGAAATTGAAAGCATTGAAGGAAAACTGCCCCATGTCTATTCGGAGATCTGTCCTGTCAAAAGATCGAAGTCAACTAGCTGTCATAGTGGTGTTAGAAACCCGCCATCTGAGAAAAACCCGCAACCATTGTCAGAAACCCGCCACTCCTTTTTTGAGAATTCATCATTTCATTACGTTCTCTGTTGCATGAATGAAATTGATTCTTGGAATGATTGTAGAAAAAGAACACATCTCAGAGAAGACAACTTGGACACAATGGGCCACTTTTCAAACAATGATCTCTATTACACAGCCTATGATCTGATTCGTGAGTTCCTTTTGAAGAATGAGTGCCTCCCACGCAAATCCTTTTCTGAAACGGAACTACTCAATCAAACCAATGGAATTCAGACTGGATCAGCAACCACACAACCTGTCAACAGTGATGAATTAATCGGGCTTAGAATCGAGCAAACTTCTTTCAGATGGACAAAAGACACGAACAAAGCTAAAATCACAACACTTTACTTGTCCTTGACGATTCTGGTGCAAGTTTTCCATCATCCACTTTGAGGATGATTCTAAGGAAGGAAACGGCAGAAAATAACGAAACAAACCACTTTCCCATTCTCAACTATCAACCTAGAATGACAAGCACGATCACGAATCCAGAACGAAGAGGTACATAGTGCCAGCCAACCATCTCAAGAATGATCTGTGTTAATTTCGTCATTTCACAATTTATTGTGATTGATTGTATTCAAAAAAGTGAGAAAATAGGAGGAAAATGTGAATAATAGAGTGAAATGCAGTATTGTGATTGATATCTGGAAGTTGCGGTTTTTTGGACTCCCGTTGCGGGTTTCTGAACGACTGCGGGTTTCTAACAGGACTATCAGTCGAACCAAGACCATGAGAGTGCGTTGGCCATCCGTGTAAGACAATCGACAATGCTTGCAGGAAGGGGTCAGACAAGAATTGTGTATGATGATTGTGATTCCAAACGCAAATTGAGAAGTGACCGGAGACGGGAATTAAGAGTAGCAAAGCTTATCAACTTGACTGAGGATTTCGAAGAGAGTGAACTCGAAGTGAGTCGGAAAAAAAGCGTTGGAAGAGAATGGCGAAAGGATGAAAAGTCGGCACAAAGGAGCGAAATGGAAGGAAAGAGTTGATTGAGGCGAGCGAACATAACAGATGCAGTCGACTGTGAAGAGCGAACAAGACAGATGAAGTCGACTGTGAAGAGCGAACAAGACAGACGAAGTCGACTGTGAAGAGCGAACAAGACAGACGAAGTCGACTGTGAAGAGCAAACAAGACAGTCGAAGTCGACTGTGAAGAGCGAACAAGACAGTCGAAATCGACTGTGAAGAGCGAACAAGACAGACGAAGTCGACTGTGAAGAGCGAACAAGACAGACGAAGTCGACTGTGAAGAGCGAACAAGACAGACGAAGTCGACTGTGAAGAGCGAACAAGACAGACGAAGTCGACTGTGAAGAGCAAACAAGACAGTCGAAGTCGACTGTGAAGAGCGAACAAGACTGATGAAGTCGACTGTGACGAGCGAACATGACACAAGGAATCGGCAGGGACAAGAGAACTTCCAATAAAGCCTCGTACCTCCACGTTTTCCCAGAATTCACTTGTTCTCTCTTCAATGACTTAGGCACAACGCTCCCAACACTATCGAAGGAGTTGCTCGTTTATCCTATTTTAGTGACTCCCACACCATGGTGATTTATCATGTTCAAACAGTATTGTTCTTGAGATATCCTGAAATACCATCAGAACAACTGACATCTCTCGCAAGGCCAAATCACAGCGATCGTTGAACGAAATCATCCCACATATTTTAATACTGACAAAATCATACGAATCAATTCATCTTAGGTATCAAATATTTCGATCTGAGTCTTGCCCATGCTCCAAGTACTCTCACAAACTCCTCGTCACGCAGCTTGAGACGAAAAACAAAAAGAGCGAGTCGCGTCAAGCATTCCTTCGTGAACAGACCACTCCCCACAGCCCCGGACCCCAGTAAATCAACCACTTCTTCATTTAAAGCTTGAATGCGTGTGGCTGACTCGAAGTCTCTTGTCGTCATCGAGACCCTCCACATCCACGCTCCTCTGTGTCTCTTCTTCACGTATCCCCTCCTCACCGACATGCTTCGAATCGACACCATTGCCATTCGCTTCACAATCTTTCCTGCTCCACCGCTGGACGTCACGGAATCACTCGAGTGGGCTCATCCAACACGTTCAACACAATCAAAGTCATCGACAGCATCGAAGTGGATTCGAATGTGATGTTAAAAGGAACGAAGACAGTTGTGTGCGACAGAAAGGCATAGACACTTAATTTCTTGGAGCATGAAAAGATCGAGAATTCTCCTCAAGATGACGTCGACTCATTCCTCAAATTCGATGACTGTTCGTTCGTTGCTCCAGCCTCATCCGAACTCGCCTTCTCTCTCATCTCTGCGACTGGTGGGACATTGGAACTCCCATCTGTTGCTGCTGAGAGATTCACACTGGCAACCACCCCACTCATTGTCTCCTCTGCTTCAGTCACTATCACAAGCAGTTTATTTTCGTCCATCTCTCTTGAGTCGGATCCACTCATCGTCTCCTCTGCTCCAGTCACAATCGCAGACAGTTCATTCTCATCCATCACTCGTCTGACTGGGTTGGGATGTGTTTTGGAAGCACAAAAATCTAAAAATGGACAAGTACAAGTGATCGACATATCGTCTTCGCTCGCCTTGTCGACGTCCGATCGTGTTGACACAACACCCTTCTCTCTCATCTATATCTTCCATCCCTGCACTGACGGCACAATCACAGTGGAAGAGGGAGAGTTCCAGGAAGATCACCACCGATGTGGAAATGAGTCTGCACCGTATAAGACGTTGGATGGCGGAGTTTTAAAGACGAAACACCACCACGCTCAAAGCAAAGGCATCCGCTCGCTGAACACGCATCTTCTTCTGTCAGGTGCATCCTTGGAGGTGGATGGAAGGAGAGGAACAGGAAAGCTGCAGCAGAAAGGGAAGGGACACTTTCTACCCGTCTGCCCCAGCATCTCAGCACCCTTCCTCCGATTTCTCGTCGCTTTCAGGAACTCGGCAGGGAACAAACAAGCAATCGACAATCAACTATCCCCATTTCAGATCTCTTGGTGTGTCGACCTTGGACGAATGCTCTCATCGTCTCAAGCTGAGGTTGAGATGAATCTCTCCTATCATGTTGGTCCTGACATACAGCCAACATTTGCAGTGCTCTGCGAGAAACTCGATCTGAAAACAGTCAACGATTGAATCGACCTCATCAAATCGTCACACTCCGACCCGACACACGTCACCACTCGCACTCTTCTATCCAGCCTCCTCGACCGACTTCGTGGTCTGCTCGGCGATGTCGATCCATCCATATCGAAAGAACACCAACTCGCTCCTGGACTCGCTCTCCAACACAATTGAAGGTGAACTACTCGACGAAGAAGTGGATACCCCGACCACTCGCCAGACTGTATTCGAGTTGGCCATGACTCCGCACACCCCTCTCCGCCGGACCACAACTCACGGATTTCGAAGGACGTCAACAGAAATGGCCATCGACGACCAGTCGCGAGTCTTCCAAGTTGGGTAAATTGAACGAATTGTCGACATAGTTTCCGAACATGCTCAATGCAATCGAGTTTCACTCAGCGTCTTCTCAGCAGTCAAAACTCCACTGTATTTGATTCTCACATCGTCAATGACTCAGAGGTCACGTGAGTTGGAAGACCAGCATCTTCTTGTCTCAGAGCAGTGTGGATCCACGCTTGGACGAGTTGTTGATGGAGTGTTCAACATTCCTCGCCTCAGAAATGGTTGTACTCGCCTCCACACCTTCCTAGGACGACAATCAAGCACTAAAGCCATTCAGACTAGAGTGGCTCAACCATCATCCAGCTCACGATCTAATACATTAGCTTTTAACCAAACCAGTGCCCATCAACTGTTGAGTCTCACAACGGGGAAGTGGAAGAATGGGTGGCCCGATCCACCCGAACAAACAAACAAATAAACCATTTTGTCTGTCCTGTTAAAACAAGCTAAAGATTCCCGACAAGGGGCTCAAGGGCCACAGTGTCAGTTCTGCCCAAGTGGGGGCCGTTGATGAGTCAAAAAAATGTGGGTATCTTTCCCCACTGCTCCAGAAAAGCCCCACCGGGGAAGAAAAACTGGAGAAAACAGGAGAGGTTCAAAAGAACGAGTGAAATGAAAACACCAAAGGGTTTCAAATAAATGCGCCTCTACTGCGCAAGCTCGATTCCGCTGACGGAAGAGCGGGCTGCCTCTACCGCAGCACAAGCCGAGATGTCCTCGAGGCTTGTCCCTCAACAGTTGTGTGGCAGATGCCCATGTTGATGGGCACTGGTTTGGTTAAAAGGTGTTCCCTCCGCTCACACCATAACCAAACCAGGGCCATCAACTGTTGAGTATTGAAAGGAGAGTTGCTAAAACAGGACTCGAAAAATGAGAAAAGAAAAGAGAGGTCCTTGATCTGTCCTTTGTTCAATATGGCCGTGCCCCCGAAGGGGCTGCCACCAGCTGTTGCTTCCTGTCATCCTTCCCCAACCTTGTTCCTCTTGTCACAAACTCAAATTCACCCGCTGACGAGGAGGCGAACAGGGTGAAGACTCTGATGCCTCGCTTGACACTCCAGCCATTCTTAAACAGAAGGCGAATTTTGTGAACACTGCCGCTTATCTTGAAGCGAATCTTGTGGACACTCTCTCGCTTATCTTGAAGCGAATCTTGTGAACACTCTCTCGCTTATCTTGAAGCGAATCTTGTGAACACTCTCTCGCTTCTCTTGAAGCGAATCATGTGAACACTCTCTCGCTTCTCTTGAAGCGAATCATGTGGACACTCTCTCGCTTATCTTGAAGCGAATCTTGTGAACACTCTCTCGCTTATCTTGAAGCGAATCTTGTGAACACTCTCTCGCTTCTCTTGAAGCGAATCATGTGGACACTCTCTCGCTTATCTTGAAGCGAATCTTGTGAACACTCTCTCGCTTATCTTGAAGCGAATCTTGTGAACACTCTCTCGCTTCTCTTGAAGCGAATCATGTGGACACTCTCTCGCTTATCTTGAAGCGAATCTTGTGAACACTCTCTCGCTTATCTTGAAGCGAATCTTGTGAACACTCTCTCGCTTATCTTGAAGCGAATCTTGTGAACACTCTCTCGCTTATCTTGAAGCGAATCTTGTGAACACTCTCTCGCTTCTCTTGAAGCGAATCATGTGAACACTCTCTCGCTTATCTTGAAGCGAATTTTGTGAACACTGCCGCTTATCTTGAAGCGAATCTTGTGGACACTCTCTCTCTTATCTTGAAGCGAATCTTGTGAACACTCTCTCGCTTATCTTGAAGCGAATCTTGTGAACACTCTCTCGCTTCTCTTGAAGCGAATCATGTGAACACTCTCTCGCTTCTCTTGAAGCGAATCATGTGGACACTCTCTCGCTTATCTTGAAGCGAATCTTGTGAACACTCTCTCGCTTATCTTGAAGCGAATCTTGTGAACACTCTCTCGCTTCTCTTGAAGCGAATCATGTGGACACTCTCTCGCTTATCTTGAAGCGAATCTTGTGAACACTCTCTCGCTTATCTTGAAGCGAATCTTGTGAACACTCTCTCGCTTCTCTTGAAGCGAATCATGTGAACACTCTCTCGCTTCTCTTGAAGCGAATCTTGTGAACACTCTCTCGCTTATCTTGAAGCGAATCTTGTGAACACTCTCTCGCTTATCTTGAAGCGAATCTTGTGAACACTCTCTCGCTTATCTTGAAGCGAATCTTGTGAACACTCTCTCGCTTATCTTGAAGCGAATCTTGTGAACACTCTCTCGCTTATCTTGAAGCGAATCTTGTGAACACTCTCTCGCTTCTCTTGAAGCGAATCATGTGGACACTCTCTCGCTTATCTTGAAGCGCATCTGTTCATCTCTTTCGGAAATAGTTCCAACCCCATCCATCACCGAGGCGTATATCTTTCCTCACTTGTCATCCACCGCAACCTCTGCTTCAAACACTTTCTCATGATACTACGCGAATTCCTCATGGCTTGCACCACCTACATCATGGAAGCGTGATGTCGTGCTGCTCTTCATCTTCTTCCTTCACGAGTCCGACTGAAGAACTCATGAAACGTATCTGCTTCTCGTCTTGATGAGATTTTGACTGTGGAATGAACATTCGACGGGATAGCGATGGACTCGTTGGAGACGAGCTCCTGATTTGGACACGTCACGACTCCTGGGTTGTCGTCTTGAATGCGATGTCATTCATCTCCTGTCTCACCGCGCCAGGCAGCTGACTTGAGCTGCAGAGTCGGGTTTGACGAGCTCAGATGTAATAGTCTCCTTGATTCCTCTTCACTCTGGTTGATTCATAGTATGTCCCCTGAGCGTCGCTGGGAGATTCTCAGGTTTACTGCCGGATGCAAATCTTTCTCAACACGCTTTTCCAACGAGAATGACGTTGTCCATCGTTCCGTCTTCCCTGTTCAGTGCTGCGCAGAGGGTACACTCAACATCAGTCCACATTGCGATGATCGAGTTCAAGATGACCCCATTATGTGTCCTTGTTCATTAGTATCCGGGAGACAGTGAACATACGCCTGCGATCGTCGTTCAAAAAATGTCTTTTACTGTTCGTGCCATGAGCATCTTGCCTGCGAGTCCATCCCTTCTCAGTGAAAACGATCGTTCCCGTTGAGTCATCTGATGATGTGAGAAACATCGTCCAATAATCTCACTTGAAGACTGGACCATTTCTTGATGGTTCCTTGCTGGACTCTCCTTGAGGCTCGAATTCGAAATGTCACCGAGGAATCTTGCTCCTTCTGGGTTGCGTTGCTTCAGATGGGTCGTTCCCTTCCTCTGTGTAGCCCCGTGTGCACCTGGCTATTTGACGTTGCCTTTCACTCTAGCTCAGCCGACGCTTCGACAAGACTGTCTTTGCTCCGAAAGAAGGCGATGCGCCGATGAAACGCTGTCGTTCCTTCCTTTCCGCATCTGTTTATCTCTTTCACTTTCTGCTCTCACCGACTGTCTGGCTTGGCACTTGCTCTGTCTTCGGTCAATCGTACGAAGAAAGGTGTATTGAGAGAACCATCCCATGCTCTCCAAGAAGCGAATTTCTGTTCCTCAGACTTGTCCTTCATGTTCTACAGACTGGAGGACGAAACATTGAGCCTGATAGTCGTGGCTGATATCTTCTTGACCTGCTCTTCTTCCATGTCGGAGCGAGTGGGTTGACCCGACTCATTTCTGTTGTTTCACACTATCATTGTGATGATGGACCTGAATAATGTTCTGTCAGTTCCAACATCTTCCCACTTTGTGAACACGTCTGAGGTGGAGACTGGAGTAGCTCGACGGCTTCGTGTGGCTTCGGATTGCTCCATCTTTACTTCTTTCTGCCCTCTGGTATAACGCTTTCTGAAGTTGAGCTGTTGCGGTTGCCGTTTGAGTACATGTTCTCAGCTTGTGTCCATTCGAAATGTAAGTTGATCACAGTTTCCGAGTTGTCTAGGAATTACTCGAATTATCGGTGTCCATCGCTGATCCCGGATTGGGACTCCGAAACAGTGGATTTCACGGATAAATTTCTTTCTTCCGTTTGGGAACGAGTGCTGGAAGATTTGGAATTGTTAACCCGTCCCGTCTTTGATTTGGATGGCTGCATTAAGGTCAAGATGATTTCTTTCCTGTTTTAGAGTATCACAGGGTTGTCGTGTTCCACTCCATTTTCTCACCAGATTTTGAGCGAGTACCAGCGTTCGGTGCTTAAGTACAACATGGTTGTCATGAATATCAGTTCATTCGATCTGAACATTCTGTCGTGGTCCCAAAGATGCGAAATAGTGTGGAGCTTTCTCTGTCGGTGAAATTCGAGATGAAGAGTCACCCTGTCACAGCAAAATGTTCAAATCAGGTTTCTATGAGTTATTTGAAAGTGTATTTAGGTGTCATGCTGAAGGTCGTGGTCATTGTTTGGTGTTTTAGCTCTTCATGTTGTTGCTCGATCTGAATGTACTCCTGAATGGTTTTTGGTCGAACTTTAAAGAGCGTCTGCATTCTTCGGTTGGATCGAAGTGTATTTCGGATAGTCCTCATGCTAGTTGCTGCTTCTCAGATTGAGATGGGCCAATATTGAAATGGTTGTGGAAAACGATATTTCCTCATTTCAGTCTTCCGAAATCGAAAATAAGTGGTTCTCATTTGACAACAGAGCATTAGTATCCATCTTTAGGTGACTTTTGAGGTTCTTGATCGCTGATTTAGTTCGCAAGAGCGGGGACCTCTTTGGCGATACCAACCCAAATATCTCGCTTGTAGTCCGAGGGCATCCCCACCTGGTGGGTGTTTGGTGACTTTGCTTGGCGTTAACCTTGTCGGGAAGGTCCACCGAACCACTTTGGTGACTTTGTCTTCGGAAGTCGGCTGTTTGCGTCCTATCTCGCTATTTGACCCTCCCGCAATCTGGTAGCGGGTAGAGATAAGACCTTTGCATTTTTCATGTCGAAACTGTTTGTTGCGTGGTGGGAGTAGCACTCATGTTGATTGAGCCTACCCCGTTCATGTATATGCCTCCGTTCGAAGAAAGTATTGAAACCCGGACGTAGTGTCTTGTTCCGTTTATTCTTTCGGTACTAACCCTCCAACTGGTACCTCCGTCAATCTTCGATGGATTATTTGGATTCAATTGCGTGGCGTCCTTTTGCCCACTTATCCCATCTTAGTCCTTATTGTTTCAGTAACGGCACTATCTTGAGTGCGGACAAAGTTGTTGTACAGCTTGACCATTGTACTACGCTTGAGAGATGTCATTTCGTTCCGGATACATTCAAATGAAAACTACGAGAAGTATCATTGATTGGCTTATTAGTCGTGTTAACGAGATAGTAATCGAAGATTGTCGGAGATAGTTTTGTAAAAACTAATGAGAATATCTATGAAGTTTGTTTGTGTAGATAGATCGGGCCACCCATTCTTCCACTTCCCCGTTGTGAGACTCAACAGTTGATGGCCCTGGTTTGGTTATGGTGTGAGCGGAGGGAACACCTTCTCGCCGAATCACTATGATTTGAGTCAGTCTCGGACTCTCTCACTTATCGTGTGGAGATTCCGAGAAGGAACAGAAGAAGCGAGCAAAGAGGAAGGAACAGAAGAAGCGAGGAAAGAGGAAGGAACAGAAGAAGCGAGGAAAGAGGAAGGAACAGAAGAAGCGAGGAAAGAGGAAGGAACAGAAGAAGGGAGGAAAGAGGAAGGAACAGAAGAAGGGAGGAAAGAGGAAGGAACAGAAGAAGCGAGGAAAGAGGAAGGAACAGAAGAAGCGAGGAAGGAACAGAAGAAGCGAGGAAAGAGGAAGGAACAGAAGAAGCGAGGAAAGAGGAAGGAACAGAAGAAGCGAGGAAAGAGGAAGGAACAGAAGAAGGGAGGAAAGAGGAAGGAACAGAAGAAGCGAGGAAAGAGGAAGGAACAGAAGAAGCGAGGAAAGAGGAAGGAACAGAAGAAGCGAGGAAAGAGGAAGGAACAGAAGAAGCGAGGAAAGCGGAAGGAACAGAAGAAGCGAGGAAAGAGGAAGGAACAGAAGAAGCGAGGAAAGAGGAAGGAACAGAAGAAGCGAGGAAAGAGGAAGGAACAGAAGAAGGAGGAAAGAGGAAGGAACAAGAGGAAAGAGGAAGGAGCAGGAAAGAGGAAGGAACAGAAGAAGGAGGAAAGAGGAAGGAACAGAAGAAGCGAGGAAAGAGGAAGGAACAGAAGAAGGAGGAAAGAGGAAGGAACAGAAGAAGGAGGAAAGAGGAAGGAACAGAAGAAGGAGCAAAGGAAGGAACAGAAGAAGGAGGAAAGAGGAAGGAACAGAAGAAGCGAGCAAAGGAAGGAACAGAAGAAGGGAGGAAAGAGGAAGGAACAGAAGAAGGGAGGAAAGAGGAAGGAACAGAAGAAGGAGGGAAGAGGAAGGAACAGAAGAAGCGAGGAAAGAGGAAGGAACAGAAGAAGGAGGAAAGAGGAAGGAACAGAAGAAGGAGGAAAGAGGAAGGAACAGGAAGAAGGAGGAAAGAGTAAGGAACAGAAGAAGCGAGGAAAGAGGAAGGAACAGAAGAAGCGAGGAAAGAGGAAGGAACAGAAGAAGCCGAGGAAGAGGAAGGAACAGAAGAAGGAGGAAAGAGGAAGGAACAGAAGAAGCGAGGAAAGAGGAAGGAACAGAAGAAGGGAGGAAAAGGAAGGAAAAGGAAGGAACAGAAGGAAAGAGGAAGGAA
>JARBJD010000682.1:0-24014 GCA_033064195.1 Blattamonas nauphoetae | reverse complement strand
TAAAATGAGAACCACAATGGACCGTACGAAGTCTCCTCGAAGATTCGTTAATGGTTCGCCCGAGGTTGCCGAGAAAATCATCGGCTGATCTGGTGTTGTGAAAAATCACAGATTCGAGAATTTCGCCGCTTCGCTCCAAATAGTCACCGGGCGCAGGCTGAAACTTCATAGTGGCAATGAGAGACAGAAAATAATGGTTTTTTCTGTTCAGATTCAAGTACTTTTCGTTCCAATTCAGGAAAGCAGTGCCATCTGGAGAAGATGATAAGCAGTGAAGAGATACAAGCGACCAGGTGAATCAGTGGAGGTGGCAAGCTTCGAGTCAGTAGCACCCATTCCTTCTGGTTTCGGTCTTCAATCATTCGTTGTGGGTGAGAAACGCATGTTTGAACTGAAACAGACATTCGAATGTTGAAGAAAATCCTCCTCGCAACGATTGAGTCGATAAACGAACTTGGTTTGCATCTTAATTCATGATCATGGGTTGATCCGCCCATCGAGAGTCATTCTGTCTCAAAAAATCTCATCATCTCTCAACGACCAGTTGTTAGATATTTCATGTCGACCTGTGTGCTCTTTTTTCTGTTGTTTTCAATTCTTGACTCTCTTTGATTGCACTGACAGATCGAAAAGGAGCGATGATTGGGCGTGGGTCACTGGGAACAGTGATGAGACTGCACAACGAGCAGACCAAAGAAGAAGTTGTGATGAAGCATGTGAAGCAGAGTGGATCGAATTCGGCATCCTCACTTGAAAGCACACTCCAACGACTCATCTCGCTTCGTTCTGAGACACTGCTGCCCTATCTGTCGTACGATCGCCACGACGACGGATTTGATGTGTTTATGTCGTTTTGGGACAAGAAGACACTTGGGAAGCATGTGGAACGGCAGGAAAAGAATGGAGTGAAACTGACCGAAGGAGTTTGTCACTTCGAGTCTCACTTGTCTTTGTCTCGTGCTGTTCATCTTGTTGAACAATGCATGGACATCATCCCCTTTTCATCATTTGCAGACCTTTGATACATGAGATCAATCAAGCAGAAACTGAGATCGATCGATCTCAGTTCCGGTTTTTGGGACTGAGATCAATGACTTAATTAAGCGTATCTATATTTGTCTCAATGTTGCGTCAATTTGTCACAATAAGAATCTAGAAAAAGCGAAATGGTTGTAGTGTGACAGAATGAACACTAAAAAGAGGGTAAAAAACGTATTCTCTCCTTTTCACAATCTTCTCGAAGTCTCATTCTTATCTTTGTCATTCCGTCCATGCGATCGCCACGTGTTGTTCATTCCCTCTCACTGTCCATCCAACAGACGGAGAAGGCGTCGATTCGGGAAGAAGACGGGGAACAGCGTACTGTCGATACAAAACACAGAATCAGAGTGAGTGGGCGGAGAGGGTGTGTGCGTGTTGTGTGGTGTCGCGAAGACATTTCACTTCTTCTCATGTTTCGGTGGTCATCCTCTCTTCTCCTTCTTCTTCCGCTCTCCTTCGATCTTCTTCTTCTCGTTGTTTTCTCTCAGCCTCCTCTTCCTTTGCCAATCTCTCTTCTTCTTCCTTTCTCTTCTTCTCGGAATCATCTTTCATCGCTGGCCTTTACAGCAGCCTCATATTTGAATTCGATTTCACAATTTTGTACTCCGGTTCCTTCTTGTTCTTCATCAATTTCGAATTCTTTCCCAGGCGACGGTTTCCTGCTCCTCCGATCTTCCTGTTGATCCCTTGGTCGTCATCGTTCTCTTCTTCCTCCTTTTCTTGGCTGCTGCTTCGGCTGCTTCAGCGTCTGCTCTTTCTTTGCGCTTTCTCTCCTCTTCTTCACGATGTTTTCGTTCCTCCTCCTCCAATCGTCGCTTCTCATCTTCTTCAGTACGACGACGATCTTCCTCTTCGCGTCGAAGACGTTCTGCTTCTTCCTGTTTCCGACGTTCTTCGTTCTCTCGAGCAATTCGATCTTCCTCTTCCTTCGCAAGTCTTTCTGAGTCTTCTATTGCCAACCTGTCAGTCTCTTCCTTCGCCACTCACTCAGCCTCTTCTCTGGCGAGTCTCTCTTCCTCCTCCTTCTTCTTCTTGTCGTCAGGCTGTCCTTTTCGTGTAAGCTTCCGATTTCCATGTACTCCCATCGCCATCTTCATCCCATTCGCGTCCGCATCGTCGTCATAATCTCTTTCTTCTTCGCTTTCTTGCTTGCTGGGCGAAGCGACACTGAAGATCCAGTTCGTTCCGGTTCAATCTTCTTCTTCTTCTTTTTTGTTGACGCAGCCAAAGCCAAAGCTGCCGCTTCCTCTTCCTTCATCATCTCCTCTTCTGCCGCGATCTGAGTCGCCAGCTCTTCCATCTCCTTCCTTTCCTGTTCTTCCTCCTCGTTCACTGTCTGCCCATCCAGTCCTCGCAGGATCGTATGTCCTCCTGGTCCTTTCGTTTCGACGTATGATGGACTCAGTAGAATGGAATTTTCCTTCCCTTCCGTGAACTTCTCTTCTCCGAACGATACCCTGTACGTTCACCCTCAATCTCCATCCCCTCTTCCAACGATCGTTGTGGATCAGCACGAGTCTCTTCTCCGGCTCTTCGTTGTCCATCATCTGGTCTGTCAGTCCACCAAATCCTCCAAAAGCATCGTTCGGATTTCTCAAAATTTTGCGTCAAAAGATGTCTTGACTTCGACAAAATCTGGTGTGATCATTGCTGACACTTCGTCTCCTTCTTTGAATTGCGTCTCGCCGGGAATGAAGCCAGAAAACTCGCCCTCGAACAGATCATCATCACTTGGGCGGCAGAACTCATTGCTGTTATCAGACGGGGTCGTTTGGCCTTCTCTTCAGCATCTTTCGTCCATTCACGATTGAGACAAGACGAAGCTCTGGCGAGAGTGTCTCTTTGTGTATCAGACCGTCCAGTACTTGCAAAGAGTGCTTCAAGCTTCGAAGGACATGGTTTCCGTTCATTCCGTGGATCGTTTGGTCTAAGAACAAGCCTCTCCTCCATCCCATCTCCTGTTTGCCTCCCTCCACAGCGTCTTCTTCCCTCCTCTGATCGCAAGGATTCTGAGATGCTTGTCGAGGGTGAGGTGGGGGTTGTTCAAGTACTGCACAGCAGCAACCTGAGTTGGGGGCTCAGTTCTGTCGTCTGGAGCTAAACAGATAGCGATCTGAAGAGAGCGACGAGTGTTGTGAAGAGCGTGTTTGGAGGAGTGTTGGCGTGATGGAGTTCCTCATCGTCGGTAACATTGATTCAATGCATTCTCAGTCAAAAATCCAGAAATCGCGTGATCTTTGAGTCTTCCAAAGTGATGTCCAAACAGCGCCTCTTGGGTTCTCCTCGATCCTTCTTTTCCGGTTATTGATGGTCAAACTTGGCCATTTTCCAGAATCGACATCAGAGCTGGTTTTGGGCTCTGTTGACCCTCCTTTTCGTTTTCCGACTTGAGCTCGCTGTCGAACGGCAGGAACCTGTTGCGCAACAAGTTGTTCCATCCCTGACGATGCTGCATGAAGAAAACCATGTGAGGACCAACATAGTCGTCTGAAGTTGCTTGGGTTCTTCGGTTTCGGAAGGCTGTTTGTGGCTCGGTTCAGGAACGAGAATAATGAGTGAGAGGATAGTCAACGGGCGGGATGATCATGAAACAAATCGTGTGTGGCTGAGGAATGGCGGGAATGTGGAGTACATCCCATTCCGACGAGATTAACGAGAATTGTTTCAGAGATGTCCAAAAGTCGAGATTGGAAAAGACAATCTGGTCACAGTATATCGTTCTGGGAAGCCGGGAATGAATTAGAGAGAGGTTGAAGACGAGACAGTCAAAGACAGCAGTGTTGAGAACGACGAACCCAAAGAAAACCATTTCTGGACGATTGGAGGCGATCCCAGAATCTGTTCATCAGTACCAGCATACATGGCATTCCCGACATCCGAGGAGAATCCTCAGAAATGAGGTAGAGGCATTCGAGAGAGTTGGATTCGCCGCATCATTTGAAATCGCACGTCACTGACAGGTTATCTGGGAGAGATGGAAATAAAGAGATAAATAATGGAAAGGACAGATTAACCAAGTCAAAATAGGACTGAAGATCGTGACAAAGAGAAGAAATCTGGAAGACTAATAGACAATTGAACAAGGAATGTTAACCTGCTGAATAAATCACTCTAAGAGAGAAATAATCGTCAAGAAATGGTATCGGAGATCCGTCGCGGTGGAATTAATACTTTTTTTGATAAACAAGCGTGATTCATCCAGTTCTTCAATCGGATCGTGAAGAAGTATTATTGTGGGACGATTCATCTCGAGATTTCAATGAAAGTGCTTATAAACAAAATTCAACACGGATAGTGGGTGTTTTACTTCGTTATTTCGAGTTTTATGAGAATTTGAACACTAGTTATTTTCTGAGATCAAAAAAGCTGAGATCGATGAGATCAGTCTCAAAGGTCTGATCATTTGGATCATTTCTCTTTCTTTTCACCGATCTCCCTTCATCTATTCTTCGTGTCTCTCTCAGCAAATTTATGGATTTCTATCGCAAATCGTACCTGGCCTGCTTGTTCTTCATGAACATGGTATTGTCCATGGACTTTTGAAGCCCAGCAATGTTCTGGTAGTGTCCCAAACTCGCTGTCTTCTCTGTGTGCTGTTCTATCCTCACATAATTTTGTGAATTGTCCCTCGTTGGATGCAATAGGTGATTATGGCCTTGCAGAGTTCATTCCTCGATCGAAACTCGTTCAAAGGTGTGTGCCATTCCGTCCTGATCATCGTTTCCTCATTCTCCCCCCTTCGCACCACCGCCCATTTTCAGTCCGTACTCAGCACCCGAATTGCGTCATGGTGCCCCGTGTGCGGTCATGCTTCATTTTTTCGTACTGCTTCTGTTTACCCTCCTTTTCGGTTTTGATTCTCGATCTTCTTCGATTTCTGATCTAATTCGAATGTTGCCCAGTCTCTCTCCTGACAGATGTTTTCATTGGGTGTGCTGCTGTATTTTCTGTGCACCTGGTCCTTGCCTTTCAACATGAAGCCGCTGGAGAAAGTGTCGAAAGGGATGGACAGTGAGAAAGGACTGGGCGAAATATGGAAGAATCTGCGATGGATTGGGAACACATACTCGCAGGGACTGTGGAAAACAGTGAAAACGATGCTTCATCCTGTGTGTTCACCGACTTCTTGATTCCTTCTTCATTCTACCATATTCTCGTCATTTGTTCGTTTTCAGGATTCATCACAACGCCCAAGTTTGAATTCACTGCCTCTTCTCTCCCGAATCAACACCGCAACGAAAGGAGCCTTGGATCGCTCGCTGACTCGTCATCTCTCCCACTCACCCGTCTCGACGCCCCAAACGACCGACCGAGCACCAAAATCGAAGAAATCACCCACCCATCACCACTTCTCGTCGATTCAGAGAACACCGACAACAATTCCGAAGATCAGGGCTGGTCCAAAATCGGGTCCTCCGATTTGAAGCCGAGACAGTCCCAACATCGCCTGATTTGTTGTTCAGAAATCCGCCCCAACTTTTCATCTGAACCAGCTGTGGAGTTCTTCACTCCGAAAACGAAAACATCCCGCCCTTCTCAACGCTGGGGTGGTGAAGGAGAAGCAGAGGAGAAAGGGCAGAGTGGACGAAAGGAGGAAGGGAGTGTTTGGGACGAGCCAGACTCGTTTCCAGCAGCCCAACCACCATCGCCTCCCATTTCAGCGTCGTCTGCTCGTTTGGCATCTTTCCACGCCCTTCCCCTCCATCCGCCATGTTTGGGAGGCAGAGGAGTGGTGAGTGGGACGGGAGGGGAAGAGGGCGAGGAGGGAGTGGGGAAGAGAGAGAAGGGAGAAGGAAGGTTGGATGGACTCGCCTGGTCTGTCAGAAGCGATGCGGATGGAAGTGATGGAGATGATTGCCGCTTCGGTGGGAGGGCAGGGCAGAAGAGGCAGCGAGGAAGAAGGAAAGAGCGAAGGGTGGAGACGGAAGGAGAAGGACAAGAGAAAGGAAGAGCGAGGACTGGAGATTGAGCAAACGATGGGAGAGAGAGAACACAATGAACAAGACAGAAGCGAGAGAATGGAGTTCCCTCAAAGTGAAGATGTGAATGTCGCTGTTTGTCACTTCGCCAGTTCCTCCTCTTTCTCCTTCCATCCTTCCATCTTCTATCCTCTCGATTCTCTCTTTCCACCACTTCTCCCCTTCCCTCTCCATCCTCATTTTTCATTCTTCCTCACTCATCTCTTCTCCTTTATCTTCTCCTTCATCAGGCTGTCAGCTCGCTTCTCTCTTCCCTCTCCTCGCTGTCGCTTTCGATGAAAACAACGAAAGAAGCGATGGCAGCAGAACTCGGCGGATTCAGTGCATTTGTTCGAGTGGGAAGCAAAAGGCCGCGATTTGGGGAACGAAGCCGACAACACTCAGTTGGAGGCACTGATGGGTGTGTGAGGCGAGGGAGTTCGAATTGTGAAGAGAGGAAGATTCGTTCTTTCTTTTGGTTCATTGCTGTCTCTTCATTGATTCGTGTGTGTTTGTCTCAGGCGTGCTGCAGGAGGAAATGCGAAAGACGGAAGAACTGGCAGATATGGTCGCTGACGCAGAATATTCGGAGTGTGTCCCCCTGTACTCCTCCATTCTCTCATTCCGTCTCTACCTTTCCTTCTCGTTCTCCCTCCCTCATCTCCTTCACCCCTCTCTCCTCATCT
Source organism: Blattamonas nauphoetae (assembly GCA_033064195.1). NCBI lineage: Eukaryota > Preaxostyla > Oxymonadida > Blattamonas > Blattamonas nauphoetae. Next base: position 17,329 of record JARBJD010000682.1, on the reverse strand, counting down.
TTTCTCCTCTCTCAGAACCCTTTCGCTTCGCCTGTCGAGTTTGGAGGAGCAGAACCGCTCTTTGGACGTGTCGCTGTCGTCGCTGGCATCGTCGCTCTGCTCACCCACACTTCACAGTCTGACGAAGACGAACATTGACCTGCGACAGGAATGGGTGCACGCAATGGAAGAGATTCGAATGGACTGCTCGCTGTTCCTGAATTGGGAAGTCGGTGCACCTGAAACTGAACACGAAAAGGCCGTTGCCTTTCGATCACTCGTTCAGATTGTCAAGTTCCAGCCTGCACTTGCTGCCTCTCTGGAAGTAAAAGCAGTGACATTCATCGAATCGTTGATTACTGATACTGATCACTACCCAGATGCTTTTCTCAACTGCGTTGGGCGAACTACTGGTGATTCGTTGACAGACTTCATCCAATCCATTCTGGTGCTCGTTTCGTCTGCCACTCATTTCATCCCACATCTGCAATGAGGATGCTCACCCACCTCCTCCAGAACTGTCCGAAGAGAATCCGACTTGCCCTCGTCAAAGCTGATCTGATCCCTCAATTCATCAACACTCTCAATCCACAGACTCTTTCCTTTGTCACAGCAGAAAATATCCACATGTGCCTCATTTATTGCATCACCTGTTTTCTCTGGCTCGCAACTCCACGTGGTCTCGAAGATCTCGGAATTGAAGATCATGATGGACAACTAGCTGTTCACGAGACGGTTTTGAAACAAGTTCTGGCACCATCAGAGAAGTACGTCTGCCATCTGTTCTTGAACCGACTTTCGATCGTCGATGCAAGGCTCTCCGATTGTTTTCTGACACTCCTCGCCCGACTCCTCGAAACATCTCCGCGTCATCAACCCACTCTGGATTTCGTTGTTCGGATGCCTGTCTTTCTCACGATTCCTGGTTATCCCATATTCATCGAAAAGGAGAACTCGATCGCTGATTTGCTGAACTTAATGATCAAATTGCAGCAGAAATGGGACAAAACAAAAGGAAAAGAGCGACAGATGTGGAAGACAATTCCTCGAATGCTGAAAATGGAAGGGTTTGATGATGTCTCCGAAGCAATCGTCAAGCGCCACAAAGGCGGGTTCACTGGAGGATGGAGTAAGACCTTATCGACCATGCTGAACAACCTGCTGGGCATGAACATTCAGACACGTTGATAGGACAGGCGCGAACCAGCGAAGACTCGAACTGCGATGAATGCTTTCAGGTCGACATCACTACCCTCGGTGGACGACGCGGCACTTTGACAACAAGGAAAGACTCCTCTCCTGCACATCTCTCCGCCTGTCTCCGCCCTGACCGACGAAGCATGACCTCGCTTTCGTCGCAGCATTTCGTCATTATTCCTCTGTCCCTCTCTCTTCCCCAAAACCAACCCCAATCGAGGAAAGAACGAGATTGCTGTTCTCTCGCTTCAGCCGAACCAGCACAAGGCAACACCGCGGCGTGCAAAGACAGACAGATCACCGACACTGCCGACCTCGCCACTCGTCACGTCGTCTCCGCAGTCGCCGCCTTTCTCGTCGAACACACACGCGTCGACATCGTCGCCTTCGCTCACTCCATCCGTCGGTGATGTGTCGTCGCTCCAAGCACAGCTGTCGAAACTGCAGTCTCTGTCGAGTCAACAGCAGCAGACGATCACAGCGCTGGAGAAAGTGAAGGAGACGCGTGCTGGCGATGAGGACCTTCTGAAGCGAGTGATCGAAATCAACAAGCGTGTCGTGTTGGAGCTGAAGCGGGTCCAGCCGAGGCTTTCGACTACGCGAGAGCAGAGTCTGAGATTAGCATCCTCTCTATCTCTGTGAAACATTGTCGAACTCTCCTTTAACTCGTTCCCGAACTTCCTGAAACCCATTCACTCCGACAAGATTCCAATGTTGGACGTGATGATGGAAGAGTATCAGGACATTGTCCGCAACACGACCTTCGCTCACATCTGGCGATCCCCAGGATGGAATCTTCTGAAAATGTTCGAAGACGATGAACCACTCACGTTTCGCAATTCTGCGATTTCTGGCGTTCCCATAAAGTATTTGGAAGGTCGATCGGATGACAGTGAGACGCTTCTCTCGTTCATGTTGGATGCACCTCGATACATCCCTCTTCCGAGCATTCTGTCGAATGGCCGAGTGCTGAGTGGAGAATTGATGAATGCAATGAGAGCGAATCCGCTCGACACAAGTCGGGGATTGGTCTTCCCAACTGTGAACAACATGTCGCATGGAGCGAACCTCATCCATCACTTGGCCGTGTCTCGCGATTCGTTTGTCTTCGAGTTGTGGAGAAGCATGCGAACGCGATTCCAACGCATCCAGTCATCACATCCACATTTTTCGGCTGTTCGTGTTCGGAGGAGAGTGATCCGAGAAATGATGGCCAGGTTTGATCAAGGGAAGGTCTCGCGAGTGATGTCGTTTCTTCTCATTCCGTTCTTATCCATCTACAAGACAGCAGCAGACCCGTCCATCTATCACCTCTCCTCCACACAGAAACCATGGACACCGACATTCTGGGTGAGCAGGACGATCTGGAAGAAGGGAGTGATCTTTATGAATCGTCTTCGGAAGTCTTCGACTCACTTGGAGAAGTGGAGGATTGGGCTGGTGGGCAAGCTCCCAGCATTCTGGGCGAGCCTATGTCGTTATCGTTGCAGACAGGACAGCCGGCACCTGGGTGAATGAGGGTGGAGAGATATTATGGATGAACCTTCGAGAGAGTGAGCAATAGCGAGTTTCTCAATTGCTTTCAATGATCGATTGAAAAATAAGTGGATTCTGATTATTTTGGAGATTCTTTTGACACTGGATGTGAGACTTTCATCAAATCAGATGATGATAAACAGAAAAGTTGTGATATAGTCAGGACAAAACCCGATACTTTGATTTAACCCGATACCCTCCGTGGTACCGCTGGTGTCCATCATTTTTTTGATGATGACATTTCCTCCACAATCACTTTTCATCATTTCATCTTTTTGTTTTCAAGTGGAAGAATGAGTAATAAACGATCATCATTTGAAAACCAGAACTGGTAATTGTGAATGTTGATGAAGTGAAATGTGATCAGACCCACAACAATGGAAAAGGACAGCCCGATCTCGCCTCCACTTTCACCACGAGATGTTTCACATCTCATGAGTGGAAGTGACATCAGATCACTTCCATCTCGCGTGGAAAGAGGATTAAAGATTTACGCAGAACAGAACGTGACGCTTGATACTGTCGTCCAAGCCGGAGTCTGCAGCGAAGCGGCACTAAAGAGAGGAAGGAGAGCGGAAAAAGAAAATCGCCCACCAGGAAAAGATGGAAGACCGACACTATTGACAACTCAAGACGAAAATGAGTTGTATGATAAAATTCTGACCAAGATCGCTGAGAAAAAACCGATGAAAAAAGCGGAGATCCTCCAAGAAGTCTTATTTTTTTCACTTTTTTTCCGTTTTTAGATGAATATCATCTATTCAAAGAGTCCTAGATTCAATCCTGATCACCCGTCATTGAGTATGTGGAATGTCAACGCATTCCTAAAACGTCATTCTCTCCTCGACTCTATGAAACCCGGATATTTAGACCCAGACCGATTGAAAGCATCCACTCTTGCTAATATTGTCGGTTGGTACGAACTGCTGGAGAGTACTGTGAGATTGGAAAACATCCACGATGACTTGATATTCAACTTGGACGAATCATCTCTCCGGATCGGAGAGGACAATTCTTCTCTGGTCGTTTACTTTGCTGGCGAACAATGTCCTCCAATTCCTTCCGCTTCTCGCGTACAAAATGCGACACTCGTTGGAACGGTCAATTCCACTGGAATCCATCTTGATCCCATTTTACTATGGCCGTCCAAGCTTCCCGTAAAAGAATTCGAAAAATTTCCACAACAGCACATTCATGTCGAATACAACGAGTCAGGATGGATGAATACGAAAACATACATCGAAATTATGTCAAATCACATCATTCCAGAAATCGTCGCATTTCGGCAACAAATCCACAAGACCAATCGGAATGCACTCCTACTGATGGATGGGCATCTTACAAGGCGAAATCCGGAAATCATTTCTCTCTGTCAACAAAACCACATCCACATATACCCATCTCACACCTCGCACATTCTTCAGGTGTGTGATCAGTTTGTTTTCTCGAATCTGAAGCAACAACTCAAAGATTATTCGTTCCTCCATCGACGTCGAGCATAGTCGAATATCGCACGAATCTCGCGAAGGCACTTCCTGACGCTCTGAGAGAAGCGTTTAAATCTTCTTCGATTTTAGCCTCATTTAATCGATGTGGCTGTTATCAATTTCGCTCGAAGCGGCTGTGCAGAATCTGAAAGATTTTGTCCTCAAATTGATATTACCTTTCTTGAAGAATTTCGCACTCGAACCAACCTCAACATGAAACCAAGTTCGTTTCTACCTCCCGATGAGGTCGTAACAAATCACGGATCACTGTTGACAACTTTTCACGACACTGTAAAATTACCTGGACGGAAACAGACACTCATCACGGATTTTGCAGTTCGTCGCGATCGTAATTCTCGCGATTCTCAATCAAGTATCCTGAGGGGACGACCAACTCCACGTCGACGTCGAAGCCACTCCCGATCTGAAAGTGAGGGAGCGAGTCGAACCTCGGAGAAGGATCAATCGGCGTGAGATGGTGCGTGATGATGATGAACAAGAATCCTGAATCTATCGCAGGCAAGTATCAATTTTGCACGTAATATATTTGATTCACTTCATTTTCAAGTATTCTCCAGTTATGACCTATTTTGAATCCAACATATTTCGTAAAACGGGAGAAAGAAGCCAAAAATAAATGATGTGTCTAGATCAACACCGAAACAGTATCGGGTTTTATCAAAGTATCGGGTTTTGTCCAGACTATACGGGATCGATCCCAGAATGAATGATTGGACTACAGTCAGTCGGACTGTTGAGTAATTTGTAACCGGTCATGTCATAGTCGAAACTGTAGAATTCTTGTTTTCTTCGAAAATGAAAAAGTACCAGACCTTAGTCAGTCTCGTGTATCACACTTCCACATCCTGTCAAAATTGATGGTCAGCTTTCCTAAAACGATTCATTCACGTATGCTGATCAGATTGTTCGACTGTCGTGGTCATCGAATGCTGACGGGATAAAGAAACTAATCGAACTGGAAAAACTTCGATACATGGAACGATCCCAAGACAACTCATCGCAGATATAGTGGGTTGTACACCATCGCAAGTCTCCCAAATTCGACACGGCTCTTACTACGTTCCAGTAGAGGAAAAGAAAAACAGCATACTATCACGAAAGCAGAAAGAAGAACTACTAAATGTGATCAAGGAGGACAGTTTGAGAGGCCAGCCATGGATCCCATCTCAAATATTTGATTGGGTTTCGAAAAACCAATCGAACGGACATCAACCGAACTTTCCCATATGACTTTGTTCGGTTGAATTCGAAGGAGATCGCTCTTCATTCCACTGCTCCGATGACTTCTTCAAGAACGGCTGTAAGAATTCAAGACATCGACGAATATATGACACACCTCGAATCACTCATCAAAACGGTTCATCCACTTCTGTTCATCAACGCCGATGAGGTCGGCTATCAGCCTAAACAAGACTCGATTGGTCATTGCGTGGTTGGTGCTGTCGAACTTTCTGCGAAACCTCTTCATTTTCCAGTTCCGCAAACTGTCCCCCGTTTCTCTGCGATGGCCGCGATCTCCCTTCATGGAAAAGCACTCCCCCTTCACTGTGTGTTGCGTGCTCCCATGGACGAGAAGGACTTAGAAAAGATGGGAATAATGGATGAGGACCAAATGGTGGTTGAGGAAAATGAGAAAGGAGGATTTACACAGGAGAAATTTGATAGTTGGTTGGAGAATGTTCTCCTTGACTACGTGACCGAACAGCGAACCATACTACGAAAGCCGAAAGCACCAGCTGTTCTCCTTGTGGACAACTCCAGTGTCCATCTTGGAGAAGCGGCTGAGCTGACTCTCTCAAATGCTGGTATCGCCCTCTACACACTCCCACCGAATGCCACGCACTATCTACAGCCACTAGACTGCGTGACATTCGGTATCATGAAACGACAACTCTCACGTCTCAAATACGACGACAACTCGTCATCAATTGGTCGTTGTCTTCAGCAATTCTTGAGTGCATTTCAGTCAGCCACCACAGGAGAGAACATCAGAGCAGCTTTTCAGCGAGCGGGTCTGGAGGTCTTCAATGGGAATGATGGAGAACAATGCCGAGTGTCTCAATCCCGTTTTGAGGTGATTAAGGAAAACGTAAGATCGGACAACAAGGCCTGGGAGAGTCGAGCAAAGGAAGCAAAAGTAACTCTCAAACAAAGAAGTTTGGTCTCCAGAACCACGAAGCCCCTTCTAATACACTCTTTCCATTCATGAAACTTTCTCACAACTTCACGACTCTTTCAGTTTCTTTGTTTTGTAAAACCGAGAAATCATACAAGAATGAAGAATGGGGCTCGATTACGAGAGTTACAAATTACTCAACAGTCCGACCGACTGTAGATGTCAGTCAGAATGGCCACAAATACCAATAAAACAGACACTTCCTCAAGTGGATCACGCCGTTGTATCTCTTCACGCTGCTTTTCATGTTCCAGACTGTTATGCTTTCATGAATTGGACGTACAATCGAAAAGAATCTCAACCGGAAAAAGCCGTTGTCTTTCAGTCTCTCGTTGCCACTGTGAAGTTGGAAGCCTGCACTTGATGTCTCTCTGGAAGCAAAAGCAGTAAAATTTCTGAAATCTGTGAAACCGAAGGATAAAGAATCAGCAGATGCTTTTCTCAGCAGTTTCGCATCGAATTCTGATGATTATTCGACAAACTTCGTACAATCCATGATGACTCTGCTTTCCTCAACCAATCAAATCATCACCAACGCAGCAATGAAGATGCTCCATCGTCTGATCAGCTATTGTTCACCTAAAGTCGACCTTCCACTCATCAAAGCTGATCTGATCCCTCAACTCATCAACCCTCTCAATCCACTGTCGCTATCTTTTACTGACGCAGCCGATATCCACACCAACCTCATTTTAATCATCACCAATTCTGTCTGGCTCGCAACTCCGGATGGTCTCGAATGTCTCAAAATTAAAGATCGCGATGAAGAATACACTGTTCACGAGACTGTTTTGCGGCAAGTTGTCGCACCTTCAGAGAAGTATATTTGCCATTTGTGCATGAACCAATTTTCGATCATCGATGACGAGCAATCGTATGACTTTCTGACACTCCTCGCCCGACTCCTCGCAATATCTCCATGTTATGAACCCACAATGGATTTTGTTCTGAATATCCCAGTCATTCTCACGATCCCAAGTTGTCTCTCATTCTTCGAAAATGAGCACTCAATCTGGATTTTTCTGCATCAAATGATCGCTATACAGCGGGAATGGAACGTCACAAGAGGAGAAGTTCAAAACGGGAGGGCCATCCATCGAATGTTGAGAATGGAGGGCTTCGAAGACGTGATCGAGGAAAAGCTGCGAACCGACAAAACAGATACTATGGAGGATTGGTTGTTGCCAGATCGATCACCTTGAACAACCTGCTGGGCATGAACATTCCAGAAGAAGAATAACAGCCGTCAAGAACCAGCGAATCTTTCGGACTGATTCTGGCTTCTTTTGGACACCACACATTGTTTGTGGGTGATTGTTGTTGGCTCTGGCATCACCACATGGTTTCGTTTCTATTCTTCTCGGTTAGTTTCATGAGGAAAAACAATAATTTCAAAGAAAGGGTTTGATCTTGTTCATACCTTCTCATCGTTTGACTCCGGAGATCTGTTATTTCGTCTCCCTCAATGTTTGTGTTGTGTGCAATTGTCACTTGTTTTCTTCCATCGGAGTACATTGCCCTCAACCTTACTGACTTCATCGAAATCAATCGAAACACATCCCCAAATGATGGATTTGTAGCGAATCTCGAATCCAAAAATACACTCTCACCTCTTTGACCCTTCAAAGTGAGTCTGTATCAATCGTTGGGCCCGCCTCTCTCAGTCAACCAGAATCGAACCAAATCAATCATCCACCTCCCTCTTCATCCAGATCAACGCGTCCCTCTGTCTAGCACGGATTCACCTTGAATTGCAAGTATCAACTTGTTCCGTGGCTCGCTTAGATTCATCATCAATCTCGTTAATGGATTCGGAGATGAGTCTCGCACATGCATCATCCCCATTTATTATTCTCCCATCATCATCCGGAGATGGTCACTGCCCTTCATCTGAACAGGATCGCAATCGCAATTCATTTCACAGCCTCCTCGAATGCCCTTGTGACAATCCAGACACAAACTCCAACTGGAACAACTCCTGACGCGACTGTCACATCCACCTCTTTGGATATATCTTCCTTTCAATTTGGTTCTGAGCAGGGCTTATAGGGGTGCATTAATTCCGTCCCTCAGGTTTTCTCGATATATGATGAATGAAGACAATGACCAATACCGATATGAGTCATAAACATCTGTGATGCTCAGATTAGTGAACACATTTCACAATGATACTTCTTAATTTACGATTTTCAGCAGAGTTCCTGTTTCAGACACACGAATCCCAATCAACTATCACATTATTTTAAGAGGATGTCCATTCTACGGATTCAAATACATGAAAAGACACAAATTGTTGAAGAATAAACAAATATCTTCCCATTGGAAGGTAAGTGGAGGATCCACCTCCGTCAACAACACAGATTCCCATATGTCTATCCACATCTCCATTCCGAAAGACACTCTCAAAACATGCTTCAAAGATGATTAAAGTCAATGACAGTCGATTTCAACGAAACCATGCATCTTTTCGTTCGCTTCATCAATCGATCCTCGAAAGAGGTATTGCGATTTTCATTTCTCAAAATCAGTTTTCGTTTCTGGAAATAGGGAAGAAATACACGTTTCCTCAACATATGGAATTTTCAACCATGGTTAGAGTTTTCACTGACTTCTTAGTGGATCTTGAAAGTGATTCGATTCAAGTCTCATTTTGAACATTTTACGTCTTTCTAAGATTATAAGAAGATGACATAAGTGATATCGGTGATAAAACTCAACTTTCATACCTTCCAATGAAAACGAATGACTTTTCATTTTTCCACCACACATGTGAATGAGGCTCTTATTTTTAAGTTTTTAGAACACTGCACGATAAAAGAGTTGAAAAGAACTCTGATAATGAAATGATTTCTGGAAGTGTTTCTCATAGCTGAAAATATTCGTCAATCACCATCAGAAATGAGTGAATTGAGAGATCTATCACACAAAATATCGAAAATTTGAACAGAAACATGACTTACCAATGTTTAAGACATTCACGAAAAATCCAGTAAGGTTAACTTAACAGATATTGAAAAACCTGAGGGACGTAATTAATGCACCCCTATAAACGGGCACCAAACGCGTTCGAGATGTCAGTGGTTGATTCGACGAGTTCAGCATCGAGCCGCTATTTGTCACAGCTGGCGAGACATCAATGCTTTTGAACAGTCATCTGAAACAACACGGATGAGTGTGGGAGAAGAGGTGGAGGAAGGAAGGAAGAGAAGAAGAGGGAGGATCAACTTGAGTAACAGCTCAAGCATATCGTGCGAGCGAGGGCTCAAGCGAATAAGGAGCGAGAAGAAGCCAATCCATTCCCACCGAAACCAAAGGATCAAATCGAAAGGGCAAGGCGGGAGATTCTGAAAGTGAAGAGAGAGCGAGAGGAGAAGCTGATGCAGATGGAAGAAGAAGAGAAGGAGAGGAAGAGACAGGAAATAGAGAGAAAGCAGCCATCATATCTCCCCTCATGCACTGAATGGCAATGCGACTCGCCAACTGCAGCAACTGTGTCGCCTGCTCTGACGGACTCCCCATGCTGTTAAACTTCCTGGCAGCTCACCTTATCTCCTGTCCTCCACTCTTATTCTCCACCGCTCTTCATCGTCCTCAGAGCAGAAAGTGAAGAACAATGAACTCCTCATTTTCATCAGCTGCAAGACGATAGCTTATCGTCCACAGTGAGCAGTCTTGTCTGCCATCGCTCCACGCCGTCTTCCATCCCTCACGTTGATGAATATCTTCTACCGGCTGTTTATGTCATCTGTAGCGCAACCTTACTGAAGAAGACCAGTTCTGGTGAAGGAAATGATCGTAGAGTTCTCCATCGAAGTACTGTCTCAGTTTCCAGTTCGTTCGTTCCAAGGATATGTCTGCTGATGGTTATTGGGAGGAGGATGGAAAGAACACAGCGAACGCGAACACCCTGCTCTTTTCATCTCTCTCGTTCGCAGAATCCCTCCAAATCACATCATGCTCCTTCTCCTCCTCGATGAATGACTCGATCCTTCTGGATAAACTCAGAATCTGACGCTATCTTCGTTCTTTTCGTTTCTAGCACATTCCTCTCTCATGAAACTTCACCATCGATCTTTTTCTCTCGATAGTTTTCATAAAATTAAATCAATGACAAAATTGACGAAATGAGCTGAAATTACTTGATCTCGTTGGCAGGGCCGTAAAATGGATCTGCAGATCAAGAGAACACCTTTCATGATCTATTGAGGGTCTACGACATTTAAGCTTCATTTTCCGGTCGTTTAAAGGTGGATTGATAACCCAGAGGGAGAGAACGATCAGACACAATTTCAATGTGGTGAGGAGAATTTGTGATGATACCGCCCGTGAAAACCTTCCCCGTGGCTTCTGCTTCATTTTCACGGAAATGGTAACCATCCGCCAACTGGAGGACAGAATTGAACGAGCACTGATTGAACGAGCACGATCGTAATGTATCCGGAATTTGCCGTACTTTCACTTCATTGCTGGTCATCTTGATCACTTATTGGTCATTCCATATGAACGAATCATCCCAAGTTACGCTAAGTTGGATTCCAATGAAAAATGAAAAGTGTCCTTGTTCAGAACTCCCAAAGTGGTGAAACATGAAAGTAGCATTCACCAAGCGATGTAAAAGTGATCGTTGTGTGTTTATCTTCAGATGTTGTGGAGTTTGAGAAACGAAAGGAATTGATGAGCCTGGCTGAATCACAGCGACAGAAACGGTGAGGTTGGGAAAGAGGTATGTGAAGATGAGGAGGAGTGGTGTTTTGCCAATAAAAGAAGAATAGAGTTCACTTGACTTGAATCTCATTCGACGACTGGACAACACTTGTCTGCGATGGAGGCAAAGCAGAGAGTTTCATGGTTGTGTAAAGTGACTGGTGGGTGGAGATAAGTTAGAAAGCGAGGAGGTGGGAGGAGTGGGCGTCGATTGACAGCAATGATGGAGAAACTGTCTGAGTGGCAAAATCGTTGCTAAACGCAATCCGAAACTCAGTTGAGGCCGAAGATGGAATTGAACACGTTTCATCTGAGTGTTTGATTGTCTTTGCTGCAAAATACTCGCGTCAAGAAGAGCCGGTGGTTTTCAACGAAGAAACAGTGAGAGATTGTGATTGAATGAGGAGGAATGAGTAAATGGAGACCAGTGATGTCAGTCAGAGATGGACTGCTTGAAGCGCGTAGGATTTCTTATTATCTCTCCGTTTGCAATTTCAGCGGAAAGCGTGGCGATGATCGGCTTGAACTCATCGTCCAGCAATTTCATTCTGTGAAGAACGCACAGCGTATTCGCAGCTGTACGTTTACTGTCCTCAAAAGCCTTCCTCGTTCACGACTGTAAAATTCTTGGTAAATTTCCAGAATCTTCCTTTTGTCAAAACTGTGTGTGATTCGTTGTCCGGTATCATCAGGGCGCCAGCGAGGATAATATTGTGCAACGTTGTGACGAATTCATGTGTGATGTCCATGTTAGGGTGTTCAAGCAAGCAGATGAGGACAGGGAGAGTGGGTGGTTTGACGAGGTGAATCTTTCGTCAGTTGTTCCTTGAGACAAGTCACATATCGAAACGAATGTTTCCTCAACAACACTATGCATGGACGTCTCCAATTTTCATTGATTGGCAGCAACATTTGGAGAGTCTTGATGTTCGAACTCAACGGTGGCAGCGTCGATTGTGCTGAGAGAGCTTGTTTGACCTGGTCCGCTGGGCCAAGAGCATGACTTCGTTTCACTGAGACATTCGGGTGTGATGGAGTGCGATGTAGTGATGTGACTGGGGTGGATCCTTGCGTCTTCTATTTTGTCTTCGGTGCCGTAGAAGTCTTTAGTTTAGCCTGATTAGCAGCAGCTACTTTGGCTTTCGCTTTGGTTGGAGGTATTATCCATGAGTAGATGGAGGATGACACGGAGGATGAGAACGGATCGGCCCTCATGACGGAGGATTAGGATTCGATGACTCTGGATAGAATCAAGATACGTCTCTCCACAATAGTCTAGACACCATGTCGGTCCAGTATTTAGTAAAAGCATGGAACTCTGTAAGTACAGAATGGTAAAGGCAGTAGGATAAAGGTGTGGTGAAAGAACATAGACGGCTAAAAATGTCGGGAGGGTTGAGTGAGTCATCATATTCCATTTCCTCGGCAGTTGCCTAGGCAATGATGTCCAAAATACGGGCAATGGGGACGGCATCTTGAAGAATGCCTATGTGGTCACAGCCACGGTATGTGTGGAACTAAACGAGCGAGGTGTCTCCACCAGTGGGGTGACTGCGAAGGACGAGAAAAGAGGGAGAATAAGGCGAGGGAAGGGAGAGCAAGAAGAATGGCAAGAAAGGGCACAGAGAGAGATGGATCGGGAAAGAGACACACTACTGAGTGAAACAGTCGGAACTGTGCCATCACCATCCATGTAGTAATCAGAATGCGTGTCTACGACCAGCGCTGACTGGTTGCATTCAGAATCACACCGGCAGTGGCATTGATACCTAACGACGATGAAGAAGATCAGAAAAGAAGGAAACACGAATGATGGGCAGAAAAGGCAAGATAAACGGAGAATGATGGAGAGAGCATGGGAATGGCAGAAACAGGAGGAATACAGACCAATCGAGTACATCACGTGTGTCATCACCTTCGGTAGGACGAGAGGCTGGTCGGTGTTGTTTCGTGTGCGTTGGACGGTTGTCTTCACACAGGCCTTGCCTGCCTTGTTGTCAGTCCACGTCATGTTCTTCATTATGATTTCGCACACATTGTCACCTTTACAAGATGGGAGAGATGGGAGAGTTAGAGAAGGAGAGTGGGGAAGGGAGGAGATGACAGAGGAGAGACGGGGAGAGGATTGTGGGTGATTTGAAGATGTGAACGAAAATGGTCAATAAGATGAAGGATGAAGTGGAAAGCACACTTATGAGCCGGAAAACGACGCAAGTCGTCGTCGAAGGTGTTCTTGTTGGGGATCATCCAGTGCAGAGAGGCGCGATCCCGTGTCAGAATGTTGATGGTTAATGCTCCTATCTGCGACGGAAAGAACGACAAAGAATGAACGAGTACAACAGAAAAATGGTGTGAATCATCAATAATACCTAAAGAAGGCTCAGCTCTCCCAGCATACCCATGAGAACAGTCACTTTCGTGGTGACGCTGAAAACCCATCCGCCATTGAGCACCACCGAAGGGAGCACCCGAAGTGATGACAGCAAAGATGTATGTGTCTATCCAGGACTGGTCCACGACGCTACTTGCAGAAAGCGGTGGGTGATAATGTCATCTGTACTGTGCCCGCACAGCACGACGTTCTTGTTGTTGTTACTGTGAGGAATGGGGAAGAGGGGACACACGCGCGGAAGGCGGGTTCGACTAGCGTTTTGAGATCTTTGTCAGACGGAAAGGTTGGGTTGTCGTTGACATTGACGAGTCTCCAATCATACTAACCTAGACGAGAAAAGAAGTATGAAGAAAAGAAAGAATGAGAGAGATTGAGGGACACACAGGGCAGCGTTCTGATACTTCCGCTCGACATAGCCTGCTTTGGAAAGAGCTCTCGTGAGTTTGTCCAGTCAGCTGTTGAGGAAATTGACGCCCTATAGGAACAGAAATGAGAGTGAAGGAGAAGTTGGGAGGAATGGACGACAGTGATGGAGGATGAGGGGATGAAAAGTGGGTAGAGGCACACAAACAATCTGCCGAAGTCTTTCACATGAACGTTGAAATGGGTACTGTCAGATTGGTCATGGCTGTTGTGTTGAACGTTTGTCTGATGTTCTTCATCCATCCCGTGGAAATGACAACACAGGCGAAGTTTCCATCACGTGAAATGATCGAACGGAAAAGCTACAATGAGGGAAGGAAAAATGATGGAGAGGGAGAGATCGAACCTCTGATGGCAGGGGAAGGCGAGGTTGGGCGAGAGAGGAGGAAGACGTGTGGGAGGGGTGCTTGGTCAACGAGGATGCAGATATGCTGACTGAGAGATGTTCAAAGAGATGCAAAGATTAGAGGGCAGAGCACACCGAGTTTTATCTCACTTCTTTCTCTCACAGCCCGTGATGGGGAAGCACTGAGCTTTTCTCAGCTGAGGGAAGGGATGTTGGAAGGAGAAAGTGTTGAGCACTGTGAGGATGTCTTGCTGGGAGAGAGAGATAGAAGAAAGAAAAATGAGCATACAGGTGAGATAGAGGAGGAACAACGCGAAAAACGACGGAGAAGCCAAATATGTTAGATTGATGTGAGATGACAAAATAGAGAGAACATACTGTATCCAGAATACTGATGGGAATTTTATTCATGACAAAATTGCAGTAGACAGACAGCGAAATCGGAAAACGCCCTTTCAGAAAATCTCTGACAGAATATCACAATTATGGTTCGATCACACCACATCGGACAGTTGAGCAGTCTTGGAGATCAAAACTTCAAGAATCTCAATTAAAGAATACATATCATCTCAATTTGTGAAGGATTTACGGATTTTGAGAAATTGTCCATTCTTGGTTTTGAACGATGATGTCAAAAATATTGTCCCATATTTGTGACAGCGAATGGGTGACAAAGTGCCTCATTTCGCTCTATAGGACAATATTGTTTTTTGAAACGTTTTGTGTCATTTCTCCACGACCAGACGTCCGTTTTGCACCGAAGAAAAAGCGTTTATATTGTATATGTATCGATCAAAGACACTCAAAAAAATAAAACCCATGAAATTTTTCTGGGGAAAAATTGTGTGTTTTCTCATCGTCCCAGATACCCACAATTTTTTATCTTTTTTCAAAAAACTTTTCACCAAAAACGATTTTAGAAAAAAATCATCAAAATTGGTTCAGAGGGAATGAAGATATGGCTGGATCACTTTATTTTCTTGGGCAAAACGGGAAATTTTGAGGATTTCTCGGAATAGCGCCAGGATTTCATGTTACAATTTATTAGTGTCTTAGTTGGTCCGTACTAGTCCCACACCGAAAAGTGCGTGAATTATTAATTTTCGAGGTGTGCTCACACTACTAGAAGGGACACCAAGATGTCCTGTTTCATCTCAACTTCCCGTGGTTTTTCCAGTTCTTTGTAACAAGTCACAATCCATGTCACTTGCTCTGCTGTGAGAGTTACCGGTTCACATACAGTCACTGTCACATCAGTCCGCGGTTTAGGAATAACAATCCACACATTTAATTCTCATAAGAACTCAATATTTCTCTATTTTCTCCACTTTGGACACTTCGACTATCTGGAAAAAGTATCTGGTAGTGCGTGAATGGAAAAAGAAAAAGAATGTGGGTTCATCTCTCCAACCCACAACCAGTTCCGTCTCCTTAATAATGTGTCCAGGATCCATTGTTGGTCAGGACTTCAGCAATCCTCGTTGGCATGGATAAGATTGAAGACTGGATGCAACTCAAGAGATCCTTGTTCCACACACTTCTTATCGCAATCTTCAAATCGTCAACAGTATGACAATCTCTTTGTTCAGTTTTACTTTCATATTGCGCCAAACGTTCTCGATTGGTGAAAGGTCGGGCTTTGAGGTGGCCATATCATGGTGGAAAAGGTTTGTCGCGCGATCCAACTTTGGACGAGTTTCGAAGAGTGTTTCGGGTCATTGTCCTGTTGGAATATGAAAGGTTGTTCGCAGAGCTGAATTCCATGGTCATGAACGTGTTTTTTACTATTTTCAGGTATTGTTTTGTTCAAGCTTACCTTTTATGAAGACAAGCTTCCCAACTCCACCCCATCCAACACAACCCCAAACCATCAAGTGGACCGAATGTTTGACTGTATGTAGTACACATTTCGGATCATATTCTTCCCCTTTTCCTCCATACGAACACTTTCCCTTTCGGTTCTTTTAGGCAAACCATTGCTTCGTCGCTCCAGAGGACTCGCTTCCAATCTTGTTGACTCCACTTCACATGATCCCGTGCAAACGACAAACGCTTCTCAATGTTGATGGATCGAAGCAGGGCTTTCTCTTGACGGGATGTTGGGAGATCCTGTTCTCCTTTCCTCTCCTCCCAATTGTAGATTCAGAAACAACAATCTGGTGTGTCTTGGCAAGTTTTTCTTTGATATCTCTTTTTGATTTGAAGCGATTGCAGTCAATTTCAGCGAGTATCATGGCGTCTTCCTGGACCGTTGTGCATCGCGTGTAAGTCCTCTGTATGCTTCGTTTCTTTCTTGGATTTTTAGCCAACCTTTGAGAAAGGTCCGAATGGTACTCTCCGATCTGTGGATTTGCCTTCCGATCGCAGCGACCGACAAGCCAGCCTTCCGCTTGAGAAGGATCTCTTTTGGCTTGGGACTAAGTCTCCATCGTTTTTGAGTCTAGGAATGTTCAAATGAGAATATAATAGGAAAAGGAGACTTTTTGTGGACAAACGAGGAACCATTCACTTTTTTTCGATGGACTCTTGCGAGGGTATTGATTCGTCGACTTTTAACTACAGAAACGCTCTTTGATGTTTTCCTTGAGATAAGATACGATCTGTCATCTCACTTTCAGATTACTTTCTTCCATTTCACCTAAAACAGTCTTGAACGTTTTGTTTCGCAAATCTGAACTTTCTGGGTCAGATCTCAGCCACCGTTTTCCTGCACATCATGTCGAATGTCGAATATCTACACTGATTTGAATTGATGAATAAAACAACTGAAACGGAAAAGAAACAAAGACTGAAGTGCAACACAATCGCGGAAGGATATGATTTCGACTGTACAGCTCTGAGAATGGTATTCAGTCTAGTTTCTGTCATCTGTTTCTGTAGTCTTGTTTTGATTCTCTCCACTGACACACTGGTGGTTGGGATGGTGAGATAGATGATCGCCGGATGTCTGATAGATGGAGAATTTCACTGGATTTCTTTTTGTGTGGATGTTCAGTCGCTTCATTGTCTGTGCCTAGACAGTCCATTCAGCTTCAACTGTTTCCTGAGTGGTGTAGTGGGGATAAAGT